>JAQQSW010007046.1:0-13801 GCA_028646575.1 Pseudocheirus occidentalis | reverse complement strand
GAATTAAAGTGGAGCAAATGGAAGCAAATGACTTTATGAGAAATCAAGATACTATTAAACAGATCCAAACAAATGAAAAAATAGAAGACAATGTGAAATATCTCCTTGGAAAAAAACCACTGACCTGGAAAATAGATCCAGGAGAGACAATTTAAAAATTATTGGGCTACCTGAAAGCCATGATCAAAAAAAGAATCTAGAAAGCATCCTTCAAGAAATTCTCAAGGAAAATTGCCCTGATATTTTAGAGCCAGAGGGCAAAATAGAACTTGAAAGAATTCACCAATCACCTCTTGAAAAAGATTCCCCCCCCAAAAAAAAAACACTCCTAGGAATGTTATAGCCAGGTTCCAGAGGACCCAGATCAAGGAGAAAATATTACAAGCTGCCAAGAAGAAACAAGTTGAATACTGTGGAAACACAATTAGGATAACCCAGCATCTAACAGCTTCTACATTAAGGGATCAAAGGGCCTGGAACATGATATTCTAGAGATCAAGGGGGCTAGGATTAAAACCAAGAATCACCTACCCAGCAAAATTGAGTACAATGTTCCAGGGGAAAATATGGTCATTCAGTGAGGAACATTCTTGCTGAAAAAAGAACAGAACTGAAAAGAAAATTTGACACTCAGATACAAGAAGCATGAGAAGGTAAACGTGGAAAAAAAATCATAAGGAACTTATCAAAGTTGAACTATTTACATGCCAACATGGAAAAACAATAATAGTAACTTATGAAACCTTTCTCAGTATGAAGATTAGTGAAGGGAATACAAATGTATGTGTGTGTGTGTGTATATGCATGTATATATGTATATATGTATGTATAACATACACATGTCTATTAGGAGGGTTAATATATGCGTACGAGCACATATCTGAGTATGTGTATATATGAGTTTATAGAGGGCACAGGATCAGTTGAATAGGAAGGGATGATACTCTAAAAGGTCAAATTCTGAGGTGGGAGAGGATTAAAATGAGAGCAGACAGAGAGAGACAGAATGGGGTTAATCATCTCATATAGAAGAGGCAAGGGATAATTGTTACAATGGAGGGGAAGAACAGGAAGGCAAAAGAGAAAGGGTCAACCTTACTTTCATTGAATTTGGCTTAGGGAAGGAATGACATAAACCCTAAATTGTTTCTTGCCACACAGGAGAGTAGGGGCAATGGGGGTGAGAGGTGGGATGATGGAGGGGAGGGGAGGGGTGAGGGTTGCTAGAATTACACACTTATATAAAGGACAGGGACAGGGTAGAGAATAGATCTAGGGGGGTGCGTGATAGGAAGGAGAGACATATAATCAGTCTCTCACAATATGTCCACTGTGGAGATGTTCTGTGTAATTACACACGTACAGCCTGTATTGAATTGCTTGTCTTTCCAGTAGGGGTAGGTGATGAGGGAGGAAGGGAAAGAATCTAGAACTTAAAGTTCTATAATCAAATGTTAAATATATATATTATTAATATTAATATTATTATTATTAACTACATGCAAGTGGGAATTAAGATATACAGGCACTGGGGTAGGGAAACCCATCCTCCCCTACTGGAAAGTCAGAGGAGTGATGGGGGAGGACATAGGAGAGAGCAGATATGGGAAAGGGCTATACAGTGGGATGGCTGTTTTGAGGTGGTGGGTAGGGGAAAGGTGGGAAGAAAATTTGTAACTCAAAATCTAGTGAAAATGAGTGATATAAACAAGAAAATAAATTAATCAATTAAATATTTTTTAAAAAGGTACCCAATTTAGAGTTTATGTCATTCCTTCCCCAATCCAAATTCAGTGAGAGTAAGGTTGATACTTTCCCTTTTGCCTTCCTGTTCTTCCCCTCCATTGTAACAATTATCCCTAGCCTCTTCTATATGAGATGATTGACCCCATTCTGTCTCTCACTGTCTCCTCTCATTCTAATCCTCTCCCACCTCAGAATTTCACCTTTTAGAGTATCATCCCTTCCTATTCAATTGATCTTGTGCCCTCTATGTACACATATATACACATACTCAGATATGTGTTCATACACATATATAAACCTTCCTATATAGACCTATGTGTATGTATACATACACATACATTTGTATTCCCTTCACCTATCCTATGAGAAATGTTTCATAAATTACAATTATTGTTTTTCCATGTTGGCATATAAATAGTTCAACATTGTAGAGTCACAGGATTGCTATCTTCATATACTTCAATGGGTACCATTTGGAACAGATATTAGTTTTATTCTCTGTTGTTTCAAAGTATATGAAAAATAAATTGGTCTGTCTTATGACCTAGTGAATTCCCCATTGTTGGAACTCTTCATGCTGTAGCTAAAGGTCACTAGTAAGCAAGAGGACCAAGACCTCAGAGAACATTGAGTCTAATGTATTTATAGATGATGAAGCCAAGATTCAGAGTAGTGAAGGGAATTGCCTAAAGTCATTCACAATGATTAAAAAGGTCTATATGTCCTGGGAGGCCTTTCCAAGTATGACCCCAAGATCATAACACTCATACTGGAAAGGACCTCAGAGGCTCATTAGTTCAACTCTCATTTTACATATGAGGAAACTGAGGCCCAGAGAAGTCACACAGGCTGTACGGGACAGAGTTGTGCTCATCTGATTCCAAATTCTTTCTTTCCTATAACATGGCACCATATATCCCCACCTCCGCTCAGTGTAGGAACCAGGACCTAAGGCAAGACCCTCTATCTACAAGCCACATGGTCTTCCTACTTCAAATGAAAATG
Source organism: Pseudocheirus occidentalis (assembly GCA_028646575.1). Classification (NCBI taxonomy): domain Eukaryota; kingdom Metazoa; phylum Chordata; class Mammalia; order Diprotodontia; family Pseudocheiridae; genus Pseudocheirus; species Pseudocheirus occidentalis. The sequence continues at coordinate 11,050 of JAQQSW010007046.1, read as the reverse complement.
TTTGTTTTGTTTTTTTTCCAGTAGTACCATCGTGACTCAGAGGGGACTACCACCAACCTCTATAAACATGCCCAAGTGCATGGGTATAAATGTTAGGACCATATGACTTTATGCTTCCCATTTCTGTAACATAGAAATTATTGGGACTTATGACAACTCGTGTCCTTGACACAGTAGAGTTTGTTGGTATCAGTGAAGCATATACTGATGGCAAACGATTCACAAAAAATGTCTTGAAACCCTCTCAAGGTGGTTAGAAAGGAAATTGGTCTTCCACTACAGATGCCTGCCTTAACCCTTCCTTCCTTCCTTCCTTCCTTCCTTCCTTCCTTCCTTCCTTCCTTCCTTCCTTCCTTCCTTCCTTCCTTCCTTCCTTCCTTCCATCCTTCCATCCTTCCTTCCTTCCTTCCTTTTTTCCTTCTTTCTTTCCTTCCATTCATTCATCCTCTTATTTATCACATATATACATATGTGTGAGCCTGGGCTCTTTTTCTGCCCCTGAGAAAGGAGGAAGGGGGATTGGTTGTAATGATAATTTGGAAAACAAATTACATAGAAAGGCATCTGGAAGATTAGGCTCTTCCATATGGGAAACTGTCAAAGAATGTCCTTCAGTTTTGGCCTCCTGGGGTCTGTGCTGTCTTCATCTTAGGGTTCCTGGGAGGACCCTCTGCAAACAAAGGCTTTGTATATTTAAATAGCAAGCCAAACAAACACCAGTATGCAGGATTGGCCTATTCCTATTTCTCCCGCTTTATTTCTTGTCCTGTGTAGGTTGCCCTCATGGCAATAAATCTCTTGGATAATGTTACAGATGTATTTCCTGTGGTGTCTGATATGGAGTGGGAGAGAGGAGGCCAAAAGAGAAAAAAAAACTCTTCCCAGGAATGTAAATTGAGCAACCACCAGATCATTGATTCTAGCATCTTGGGAACACATATTGAGAGCTGAAAGTTACATTAGAGGCCACTGAGTCCAACTCTCTCATTTTACAGATGAGGAAGATAGACCTGGAGAAGTTAGGGGAATTGTCCACATTCATAGAGCTGGTCAGATTCTAAGATGAGATTTGAATCCAGGTTCTCTCAACTTCAAGCCCAGTGCCCCTATCCACTATGCCCTGTTGCCTCTCCCAAAGTGCCTATAATGTGCCAGGCCCTGTGCTCGTTGGAGGCATATCTGACAGGTAAGAAAATGGAGTATCCTCTACTTACTGGTGACTGGAATGGACCCCAGAAGGCATTGTCTCCAATCCCTTCATTTTACTGAAGAGAACCAGGTCCAAAGGTCCTGGAACTAACCAAAGGTCACACACATAGAAATAAGTGAGACAGGAATTCCAGCCCAGGACCTCTGACTCCCAGGCCATTGACCTTTTCACTGTATTCCATAGCCTCTGTTTAGACCTGAAAAGGTCCTTGAAGTCATTTAATACCCTCGTTTTTCAGAGGAAGAAACTGAAACCCTATGAGTTTCTGTGACTTGCCTAAGGTCACCCAGGGAAGTAATAAAGCCAGGTTTCAAAGCCATGTTTTCTGACTATCCAGTCCCTTACATTTCCCAATACATGATACCCCCAGCATTTATTGAGTACCATTTATTGAGTCTATCAGCATTTGTACCTCTGTCAGTACACTTTTGGAAGAATTCAAGGCTTGAAAAATTTTTTAAAACATAATATTATCTCTTTTAATGCCCACAATAATCTTCTGAGTCAAGGGCCATCATTACCTTCATTTACACATGAGGAAATTGAGGCTAACTGAGCATAAGGGACAAATGTTAAGCAGCCTGCAAGTATGTGAAGCAAGATGTCTCAGGTCTTCCTGATTTCAAATTCAGCGCTCCACCCACAGTACCAACTGACTGACTCATAGCAACATGTCACTAGAAGGTAAAGCCCTTGAGGACAAGGACTATTTCATTGTCTTAGAAGGTACCTAATAAATACTTGCCAGTTGAATAACAGCTAATATTCAACTGAATAATAGCTAGCATTTTAAACTTTGCAATCATTTGATCACCACAATGATCCTGTGAAGTGAGATAATTATTCCCATTTTACAGAGGAGAAAACTGAGGCAAGCAAAAGTTAAATGAATTGCTCAGGATCACAATGGCACCAGGTATCTGAGATCATGTTTGAAGTCAGGCCTTTTTGACTCCAGGCCTAGTGCTCTTACCCCTTGCACCATCTGGCTCACTCAATACAATAGAGCTGAAAGCCATGATCAAAAAAAGAACTTAGAAAGCATCCTTCAAGAATTTCTCAAGGAAAATTGCCCTAATATTTTAGAACCAAAGGGCAAAGTAGAACTTGAAAGAATTCACTGATTACCTCTCAAAAAAGATCTCACCCCCCCAAAAAAAACCCCTAGGAATGTTATAGCCAGGTTCTGGAGTCCCCAGATCAAGGAGAAAATAGTACAAGATGCCAAGAAGAAACAATTTGAATACTGTAGAAACACAATTAGAATAACCCAGGATCTAGCAGTTTCTACATTAAGGGTCAAAGGGCCTGGAATATGGTATTCCAGAGATCAACGGAGCTAGGATTAAAACCAAAAATCACCTACCCAGCAAAACTGAGTATAATGTTCCAGGGGAAAATATGGTCATTCAGTGAGGTGAAGGACTTTCAAACATTCTTGCTGAAAAAAAACAGAATTGAAAAGAAAATTTGACACTCAGATACAAGAAGCATGAGAAGGTAAACATAGAAAAGAAATCATAAGGAACTTATCAAAGTTGAACTATTTACATGCCAACATGGAAAAACAATAATATTAACTTATGAAACTTTTCTTAGCATGAGGATAGGTGAAGGGAATACAAATGTATCTATAGGTATACATATACATATGTCTATATAGGAGGGTATATATATTTATGCACGTATGAATACATATCTGAGTATGTGTATATATGAGTTCATATATAGGAAGGGATGATACTCTAAAAGGTGAAATTCTGAGGTGGAAGAGGATTAGAATGAGAGGAGACAGTGAGAGACAGAATGGGATTAATCATCTCACATAGAAGAGGCAAGGGATAATTGTTACAATGGTGGGGAAGAAAAGGAAAGCAAAAGGGAAAGGGTCAACCTAACTCTCGCTGAATTTAGCTTAGGGAAGGAATGGCATAAACTCTAAACTGTATCTCGCCACACAGGAGAGTAGGGGGGATGGGTATGAGAGGTGGGATGGTGGAGGGGAGAGCAGGGTTGGGAAAAGGGTTGCTGGAAGTACACACTTCTGTAAAGGGACAGGGTAGAGAATTGAATGGGGGAGTGGGAAAAGAAGCAGGGACATATAATCAGTGTCTCACAATATGTCCACTGTGGAGATGTTCTGTGTAATTACACATGTACAGCCTGTATTGAATTGCTTGTCCTTACAGTGGGGGGGTGGGTGACGAGGGAGGAAGGGAAAGAATCTAGAATTTAAAGTTCTTCAATCAAATGTTAAATACATTTATATATGTATTATTATTATTATTATTATTATTATTATTAAAGTACATGCAAGTGGGAATTAAGATATACAGGCACTAGGGTAGGGAGACCCATCCTGCCCTACTGGAAAGTCAGAGGGGCAAGGGGAAGACATAGGAGAGAGCAGATTGGGGGAGGAGTTACACAGTGGGATGGCTGCTTTGGGGTGGTGGGTAGGGGAAAGATGGAGAGAAAATTTGTAACTCAGAATCTTGTGGAAATGAATGATGTAAACAAGAAAATAATTTATTGGAAAAAAAGAAAAAGAGGGTTTACTAAAATCTAATGCAATGCTCAACTATGGAGATGGATGGATGGATGGATGGATGAATGGATGGATGAGGCAGTATGGCGTAGTGGGGAAAGCACTGCATTTGGAGTCCAGAATGCTAGGGTTGGAATCATTCCTCAGACATTTACTAGCTCTGTGATCTTTTCTGAGCTGCAGTTTCTTCATCAGTGAAATGAGAGGGTTGGTCTTGATGACTTTTAAGATCTCTTCCACTTGTCAATGATGCTATAAATGAAACAATGAAAAAAAACACTTTTTAAGCAGTTACTAAGTGCCAAATACTATGCTAAGCACCAGGTATATAAATAGCCAAGTCAGTCTCTGTTCTCAGGAGTCCTCATTCTAATGGGGAGAGACAGCACACGGTGACGGTTCAGCTTCAGGGTTCTGGGAAATGCTTCCTTGTCCCTGGGTTACAGCAGCAAAATAGGTGGTGATGCACTTCCTTTAGTTTCATTTCCATTAATAAGCAATGGTATCCATTTCTGAAAATACACCTTTCTTTAGAGAACCATGGAATGTTTTATCAGCTGTCAGCTACACTTGACATACTGGTTGATTTTACTGTACTGCTTTCCTTTCCTCCTTCCCCCCTCCCCCTCCTTCTCCCCTTCTCCTTCTTGCCCTCCTCCTTCCCCTCTCCTCCTCCCCCTCTTCTTCTCCCCTAGATGCCTTCCACCCTCTGGTTTAGAAAGAATTAATCTGCAAGGGTGGATGGAGGTATGGGGTGAAAATGATCATAGTTCATGTGACTGCCCTGCGAGGTAGGTGACTCGTCATCCCATTTTGTAGATGAAGAGACGGATTCTTCAAGAGGCAAAATGACTTTCCCAGGGTCACACAGAAGAGAGTAAGCTGAGAATCCTACCCTGATCTCCGAGTTCAGCCTGGGCTTTGAATTGTCCTTTTGTTTTTCCCCACATCTTTTCGCTTAGTCTTCCAAAAGGGTTTTGTGAAAGCAAGGACATTGTAATGGGATACCTGTTGAGTTCCTTTGGGTGATATTTCTTGGTTCTTACTCCTAGCGGGGAAGTATTTTTTTTTGGTTGTCAACAAATAGTTATAGAGTTCAGAAAAATCACTTCCTAAGGGACCCTGGGAGATGAGTCATCACAGCAAATTGGGGGATTTGAGTCAAGCTGGTATCCTGAGTTAGGGAAAGCCCATTATGAATCCAGCTCAGGAGCTGTCAGTCAGCTCTGCTTTGCAAATGAGCTGGTAGCTGAAGGCTCCCTTGGGACAGAGAACACCAACATAGCAGAAGGTCCAAGTAGGGATGCTGAGCTGAGAGACAGGGAGACATAAAGGAGTCAGCTTCTAGCACTTAGAGAAACTGGTATACAGAGAGGCTCCAGGGTCATTGAGGCACTCTTGAGTGCTTGACTTGAGCCCGGGAGGGAGAACTGAATGTCCCTGAAGAGTCAAACCAGCCTGAATAGTTGACTAGTGAGTAGGAAGAGTAACACCTGAAATGATGGTGATGGTGATGATTCACCATCTATAGTGCTCTGTTTTCAAAACACCTTTGAGGATTAAGACAAACGGGAGAGAATTGGAAAGCAGTTTCTGTCTCTGTCTCTCTCTTTGTCTCTAACGCACACATGTGTGCACCCTCATACACACAAACATATGAAACCTGGAAATATCAGAGAGGAACTACATTTTAATCTGGTTCAAGACAAACTCAGGAGCGATGTGGACCACCTGCAGCTCCCAGACCATGTGTTTAACACCTCTGCTCTACAGCAACAAAATCAGATATAGTTTAATATATATTTATATATCTCCTTACATTTTCTTTCTCTCTGTTCCTTTTTTCCTTCTTTTCTTTCTCCTTCTTTCCCTCTCCCTCTCTCCCTCTTTTATTCCTTTTTTCCTTCCTTCTCTTCCTTCTCTTCCTCCTTCCTTCCTTCCTTCCTTCCTTCCTTCCTTCCTTCCTTCCTTCCTTCCTTCCTCTCCTCTCTCTCTCTCTCTCTCTCTCTCTCTCTCTCTCATTCTCTCATTCTTGCTCTCACTTTCTTCCCCCCCCTTCCCATTTTCCCCCTCTCCGTTTGCCTTTTCTGTTGATAGAAGGGGAATGAACTAATGAAAGGCCTGGGGTGATTGTAGCAGTCTTGCATTGGGGCAAAAGTAGACAGTCAGTCTGCCAGGGAAGTAAAGATACAGGTGGGAACTGGTCTTGCTACCACTCAGTCAATGCCTTCACCTCCTTTCCACCTGGAGTTACCCCCTTGCAAGCCTGCAGTGTATGTAGGTGGATGCAAGTGGCAGTACTTGGCTAGTCTAGGCTGGGGAAGATGACAGTGTTCCTGGGTTGCTAGAGTAAGCCAGTCCTGAGCCTAGCTTCTGTCTATACTGACAGGGTCACATGGCCTCTCCTTTTAAGAGAGGGCACCAGAAGTTAGACTATGAAGGCTAGTCAAGAAGGAGATTTACTGGGAAATGACTCCCTAACCAAGCAAGAGAGAGTAAGAAGGGGAATTTTTCAAGCTTGAGCTCAAGTCAGTCAATGGAACAAAAATCAGAGTTGAGCAGGGTCTACGATTTAAAAAGAAAAAGTACTTTGATAACTGTTTCTATGCATTAAAAACATCATTCTGAGAATGCTTTCTTAAGATTTCACCAGACTGCCGGAGGGCTCCAAGACACAGGGGGAAATATTGAGGGTAGAGGCAAAGGAGCAAAAGATTGCTGAACAGCATCTCATCTTGGATAGGGCATTGGCCTTGGAGTCATGGATACCTGGATTCAAATACTACCTTAGATGCTGATGAGCTGTATGACCCTGGATATGTCACTAAAATATCTGGGACACACACACACACACGAATTAAGTTGCTCTGAGGTAAGCCCCAACTTTTCTTGGGGAGGTGAGACCATGCGGGTGTCTGAGCAAATATAGCCATCAGTGATGAGAGTCAGAGTTAGGTTATTGTACTCACATGTTAATTTTCCTGTTGGGAATGCAACCATCCAGCTCAGCCCTAGTGAAGTTGAAATGTTTTCTTGAAAGATGATAATTTGGTCTCAGGATCACCAGACTCATCACTAGGAACATATGATTCTCTATTCCTTTGAAAGGAACTCCCTCTGTGTTTTCTTTGTTGCATCTCATTAATTTTAAGGACATCTTTTTCTATATTTTTTTCCAGGAGCCATGGATGGCACTAATGGTGTCTGTAAACAGTTTTGCTTCTCCCCTCCTGTTTTCTCTGAGCTAATAACCCATCCAGTGGCTGCTCTGCTCCACGAGGCAAAAACTAAGCTGCCCTTTTCTGAACCCAAGGGGAACCTTTTGGACCTAATGCAAGGGACTGACTGTTTAGTCTTCTTATTATTTACTATCTTTGAGCAGTCAGAATTTTTAAAAAAAATAGTCAGGAAATAGGGAATGGGGCAGTGGATTCACATGCATAATCCATCCCAAAGGAACAAATTTTGTTCATTAGTGACATACATGGCATAAGAAGATAGAGTGCTGGGTTTGGACTTGCAAAGACCAGACCTCAGATGTTATCTTAGGTACTGGTTGTGTCACCCAGGTAAGCCATACCTTCATACATTTTAGAGCTAGATGAGAACTCAGTACAAGGTGATGGAGATCTATATGGATCAAAGGTAGCACAGGAGTAGCCGGGTGGTGGTGGATAGAGCATGGGCCTGGAGACAGGAAGATTCATCCTCCTGAGTTCAAATCTGGCCTCAGACTGTTACTAGCAGTGTCACTATGGACAAGTCACTTCACCCTTTTTGCCTCAGTTTCCTCATATGTAAAATGAGCTGGAGAAGGAAATGGCTAGCCACACCAGTATCTTTGTCAAGAAAGCCCCAAGAGTTGGACATGAGTGAAAATCCACTGAAGATCAACAACATGGGAGCACAGCTAATTGGTGACAAGTTCGTTCAGACCCAGTTCTTCCTCTTGGTCTTATGTGTAAATAGGGACAGATATTAGAGGATCAATCATAGCTGTGTTAATTTAGAATTGGAAGTGATGTTAGTGGTCATCTTCTTCATCGTTTTTTATTTTTTGCTTTTCTCAGGGGCAGTTGGGGTTAAGTGACTTGCCCAACGTCACATGGCTAGTAAGTGTTAAATGTCTGAGGCCAAATTTGAACTCAGGTCTTCTTGACTCCAGGACCGGTGCTCTGTTCACTGCACTGCCCAGCTGCCCCTATCTTCCTCATCTTAAACAGACAAGAATACTGAAACCCAGACTAGCTAATGTGTCTAGTCCAAGACCTCATAGGAAGTAGTTGGAAGACCTAAGATCTCTCTCCTCTGGTTTCAATTCCTGTTTTTTTTAACACTGCCATCAGCTGATATTTCCTGATTAGTTCTCAGGTACAAGAACTTTTGGATAAGCATTCATCTTTTTAAAATGCCATAGTGGCCCCACTATGGGAACTCTTCCAATAAAGGATGCACACTTACTTGTTGTGAAGTGATAACAATAATTACAAGATGAACACCCGACATTTATGTAGCACCTGTAAAATTCACAGAACACTCTACATACGCCATCTCATTTGGGGCTCTTCAAAATTCTGTGAGATGGTTGCTATTTTTTATCCTTGATTTAGAAATGAGGAAACCGAGTGAGGCTAAAAAGGCATGAGGGATATGTCCAGAGTCATGCAGATATTATTTGTTTGATTTAAATTCAATCAAATTCAATCAAATTTGAATTCAAATCAAATTCAAATCAAATCCTGTCAGATTTGAATTCATGTCTTCCTGATTGAGGCCCCTCTCGATTATACCACCTTGCCATTTTTCTTTGATTTTTAATATTGTACAGATGTTGCTATGGATGGATGAAGTGACTTTTTGTACATGAATAAGAATATTGGGATTTTCATTTGTCTTCTATAGGTTCATTGAAGATATCAATTCTACTTGAGGAGTAGAAAAGAAGAAGGGAAATATACACATATGTGTGTGTATATATATATATATTACATGTGTGCATGCAAATGCATCTGTGTGTGTATATATATATGTATGTATGTATTATATGTACATATAAGCACATTTTGTTTTTATCCTGTTTCCATGTGGTTATAGGTTCTTCTACTAGGTCTGTATATTTCCCAAATACTCCATTCAACACAGTATAGAGATTGAGTCTTCACTATGGGAAGAGCTATTTTTAAAACTCATTCTTAAGTTTTTATTGATCAGTGTTCTATCTGGGTGGTTGTGGACAGCTGTTTAGTCTCTGATATTGACTTAATCCCAAAATTAAGGATTTGCCATCTCCCATTCCATGAAAGACAATGAACTTCTGATATATCGTTCTGGCCCTTGGCTCATGCCTTGTTTGATAATCAATAGGTGCTAAATGTTTGTAACTTCCAGTGATGTGCTGCTCTGCCTCTAGTGTTTCCTTGTGTCATCTACCATACTCAATAATATTGTCTTGGATTTCCATTGTTATGATTGAGATCACTATTGCTATGATGGTGTTGGTGATGATGGTGACAGTGAAGGTGGTTATGATGGTGATGGGGGCAATGTTATTATCATTATTCCTGTCTGGGGATTTGATGACAGAGGCTTGTAATTCTGAACTGGTTTCTCTGTAGTCCCTCATGCTTCTGAACTGACTCCTCTTTGCCACTTGGTGTGCAATGAACAAGTAGGAATTATTTTAATAATGTTTAAATAGAGTCGGTGTGTATAGATCTGTGATGGCAGAGGTAGAGAGGGACAGAGACAGAGATACAGACTGAGACAGAGATTTATCAATGTCAGGGTCAGGTAAAAACATCCATTTGTCCACCATATCAGAGAACCAATGAATCTCACACTTGGAAGGGATCTCAGCCATCATCTAGAACAAATGTTCAGTTATTAGGGGAGTATAGAAGGATGGAGAATCTTAAATCTGTCTCCTCTCTGCGCATATGGTACGGTATCATGAATAGAAAGAACACTAGGCTTGCGGTCAGGAAGACTTGGATAGGAATCCTACCTTAGACACTCACAAACTTTTTGAATCCAGAGAATTAACCTCCCTTTTGCCTCAGTTTACTTATCTGTCAAATGAAGGATTTGTACTGAATAGATTACCATTCTACCTCTAGATCCAGGATCCTATGAAATCTCTTATGTTTCAAGTTCCTTATGCATGAAATGAGTAGAATCAGTCTGGATGACCTCTGAGGCTCCTTCTGCCTGGAGATTTATGACTCTGTAATGCAGTGGATGGTGTATTATTTGTAGAGATTTATTTTTCCAATTATGTTTTATCTAGCCTTGTATTAAAATGAGCTCATTTACCTTGAACTACCTACCAGTGATTAGGGAGAGTTAATATGTGTCTCTATTTCCTTCCACCTCTCACACTTTAAGGTTTACAGAGTACTTTGCTCATGACAGCCCCCTCTCTGTGGATGTGTGTGGATGTGTGTATGTGTGTAAGTGCCTGGGCATTAGCAAAGGTACCATTTCTTTCCTACCTGGGGCTTTCTCTCATCATGTGTTGTGTGGGAGGCCACAATTAGTTATGCCTGATTGATCCAGTAATTGTTGTTTGCCCTTTGTTCTCGAAGAGCACTATGGCATCAGGATGGTGATGCCATGATGTGCTGGTGAATTAGACTGAAGTGAGGGAGGGCTATGCAATCAGGACCTCAATCACCAGGCCCCTTTCTCCTCCTCCAGAGTCATCTGGGTCCAGTGGCAAGGTATAGATCAGGACGACTGGAGATGGCCCTGGATGCAATGGGAGACCTTGGCTTTTTTGGATCCAGTAATTAACAAGGATGGAAGAGGGCTCTCTGGTGTTGCTAGACCTCTGACTCAGGTTCTCCCTGCTTGTACTGAGTCAGATTCACAAATGCTCATATCTACCTTTCTACATGTGCCAAAGCTGGATGTGTGGGTAATAACTTGGATTTCTCCATAACTTTAAAGCACTTTAATCACAATAAACATGAGACCAGTCATGAAAGTTCATTTTCTCTCTCCCTCTTTTCCTCCCTCCCTCTCTCTGATTCTGTCTCTCTATCTCTATCTCTCTGTCTGTCTCTCTTGGTCTCTCTTTTCTCCTCTCTCTCTGTCTCTGTCTCTCCCTGTCTCTGTGTCTCTGTCTCTCTTTGTCTCTGTCTCTGTCTCTCTTTCTCTGTCTCTGTCTCTGTCTCCCTATCTCTCTCTCTCTGTCTCTCTTGGTCTCTCTTTTCTCCTCTCTCTCTGTCTCTGTCTCTGTCTCTCTATCTCTCTGTCTCTATCTCTCTCTGTCTCTCTTTTCTCCTCTCTCT
>JAQQSW010007045.1:0-13801 GCA_028646575.1 Pseudocheirus occidentalis | reverse complement strand
AGAATAGCTATGGAGACTTGTGACTTGTCATCAATTAGTTTTATTCTTGTAGAGACTGCAAGCAATTCTATTTTAGTCTCTAACTAGGTATGTTCCTATATATAATGAAGCAAAAAGCATGCACCTATAGCAACTTAATTCGTGCATTGTTCCATAAGCTTTCATTTAGATTTCTGATTGATATTGCATCTGCAATGTGCATTCCTTCCAAAAGGCTTCCTAAGCCTTCCCATCCTATACAGCTCATGTCTATGTCTTCCCACAAATCTGCTTAAGATTCACAGTGGAATGGAGGCCTTCCTTAAGGTTTTCTGGGTGTTAGTACATTACTTGAGCTCTCCATAAAGGGAGTGTCTTTCTGAAAGGAGCATCTAACTTTATAGTTTAAAAAGAAACTCCCAAAATTGCTTTTTGATTGATAATCTGTATGTAGTTACAGAAAAGTCAACTCTACCTTGGGCCTTTGCAAGTATGTACAATAGGCAGTAGAGCTCCTCCACATTACTGTTAATTAGCAGATATTAATGAGCTACTGAGAAATATTAGCAGGCCAACTACGACTGGAGCAATCAAGGACCATTACAGAGCTCTTAAAAAGCTCAGTGGAGAGAGTTCCATTTTTTGTTGCCCCTTATACTTGTAGCATCATAAGAATTAACTAGTACAGAATCAGAGAATAGGTACAAAGCAGAATTGCTGTTTTTTTTTTAACCTGAAAAATTCAGGTTAACACATATTAGGCCATTTTATACACTAGGACTATTAAGTAGTTAATGATCTTTCAACAGTCCCTTAAAGGAGATAAGTAAATTCACTATTTAATAAACAATGGTGAATGCTTTGGAAATAAAACCCTTTGTTAATACGACCAACACCAAAGTATTTTTGTGTCATAAGCCAACTTATGTATTTATGGGCTGTCTTCTTGATGATTGTTCAAAGCAAGTGTGGATACAACTCTACCTTTTAAAAGAGAAATAGCTTATTTCAATCTAGAAGCACAGCAGAAGCAGCAGACACAATCAGAGCTATACGAATAGTGATTGCAATAGAATTTTCCTTGATTTAATGACTGCAGAGTAATTGATGAAAGAAACATTAATGTGCTTTGAAGTAGCACAGTGAGTAGAAAGTATATTTAGATCTGACAATCAATCTTAAGTATTTTATGATTATTTTCGGTTTCCTTACACTCCTTTCCTGGGGTTCTGTGGTAATTAGCAATATAATAATGATATTTAGAATGAGTAATGCTGTTTCTGGGTTTGGACAGCAGACCCTAAGGGCATCCTATGTCAGCTGGCAAAGATCAACAGTTTTTGCTGATTCCACATAAAAGAGCAAGTTTTGGGGAATCTAGGTGGTGCAGTGAATGAGGCACTGGCCCTAGGAGGACCTGAGTTAAAATCCAGCCTCAGACATTTTGGGCAAGTCTCTTAACCCCAATTGCCTCGTGTTCCCCCCTCCATAAAAAAAATAAAATAATGAAAGAGCATGTTTTGTACCTGACATTTTTAGCTCTCTACCTCTAAAAAGAATTCTGATGTATCTAGATTTTTGTTATAGTTACATTCTAAGGCAACTAGTTGATACAGTGGATAGAGTGCTTGCTAGTCCTGGAGTTAAGAAAGGTCATCTTTGTGAGTTCAAAGCTGGGCATCAGACAATAGCTGTATGACCCTGGGCAACTCACTTAACCCTGTTTGCCTCAGTTTCCTCATCTGTAAAATGAGCTGTAGGGGGAAATGGCAAACCAATCCTGTATCTTTGCCAAGGAAACCCCAAATGGAGTCACAGAGTCACACATGACTGAAATGAGCCAACAATTACAAAATTCTTTTAGACTCTTTTTAATATGGTCAATTCTATATTTGTGATCACTGGATAGAAAAGACCCATATAGCCAACGAAAGTTTTAAAAAAATAACTACATTACACTGCAGTGTAATAACTACACTGGCTAGGAGAAAACTGACATAAATCGTTTCTTTTCTGTATATATAAACTTCAATTGAAGACAAAACAAGTCTTGAATTGCTGTATTTTTCTTACAAAAATTTATTATGTCTCCCATGGTATTACCACCATTTGAATAATAAATAGATGGAAGCGAAAATTCTCATTGTCATAATCCAAAACTCACACATAGTCCATCAAAATAAATTCCCACGTTGGCCATGTCTAAAAACATAGGTTTCAGTCTGCATTTTAAGTCCATCATCTCTTTGGGGGGAGGTAGGTAGCATGTTTCCTATTTTGTCTTCTGATTCATTGTTTAATATTGTCTTGATCTGTATTTTTAAATCTTTCTAAGTATTTTTTCTTTATAGTGTCATTATATAAATTGTTCCAGTTCTGCTTACTTAACACTGCATTAGTTCATAAAAGTCTTCACAAAAATTTTCCCAAAAACTATCTATTTAATCATTCCTATGACATAGTAATAGTCTGTTGCATTCATATACCATCATTTGTTCATCTATTCCCCATTAGCTTGGTACCCCCTTAATTACCATTTTTAGATACTGTGAAAATAGATGTAAATATTTTTATACATGTAGGTCTTTTTTCTCTTTAATTTCTTTGTAATATAGACTTAGTAAATGTTATCTTTGGGTCAATGGGTAAACATAATTTAGTTTATTGACTTTTGGTGGACAGATCCAAATCGTTTTCCAAAGTGACTATATCAATTCAAAGCTCCACCATTAATATATTAATATATTTTCCTGCCTTGTATTCCCTCCAACATTTGTCATTTAACTCTTTTGTCATCTTTGCTAATGGATTAATGGCTTTTTAAAAAATAAATTCAAATCCATTCCTAATGTGTCTAGGATATGAAGCCTTTATCAAACAAATTTGATGTAAATGTTTTCCCCAGTTACTTGTTTCCCTCTTTTTTATTTTTGGTTTTTGGCAGGCAGTTGGGGTTAAGTGACTTGCCCAAAGTCAGAAGGCTAGTGTGTCAAGTGTCTGAGGCCGGATTTGAACTCAGGTTCTCCTGATTTCAAGGCTGGTGCTCTATTCACTGTACTACCTAGCCGCCCCAAATTGTTTCCCTCTTAATTTTAATTTAACTCTATTTTGTTTTTACAACTTTTAAATTTTAAATCATCCAAATTATACATTTTATTTTCTTTGATCTTCTCTAGAGTTTGTATATTAATGAATTCTTTCTCTGTCCATGTATTAGAAAGGTAATTTCTTCCTTGATCCTTCAATTTACCTAAGATATCACTTTTTGTTTCTAAATCATGCATCCATTTGGTTTTTATGGTGTGAGATATTAGTCCAGACTTAATTTCTGTCAAACTACTTTTCAGCTTCCCCATCAGATTTTGTCAGATAATGTGTTCTTCCCGTCAAGTAAGCAGGAGTTTTGAGTTTATCAGACACTGTACTATCATGTTCATCTGTTTCTCTGTTCCATGGATCAACATCTCTATTTTTTAACCAGTGTTTGGTGATTAGTGATTTGTACTATAGTTTGAGATCTGGCACTGATAGACTCCCTTCTCCCTATTTTACTCATTATTACTCTTAATATTCCTGACTTATTGTTCCACCGCATGAATTTTTCTACTGTTTTCTATCTCTTTAAAATAGCTCATTGGTGGTTTGATTAAGTATGTAATTGAATAAATAAGTTAATTTAGGTAATTTTATCATTTTAGCATATTGACTTGGCCTACATATGAGTAATTAGTATTTTCCAATTATCCATATCTATACTTCTGAAAAGACTTTTATATTTCTCTGGTTCCTTGGTGAGTCTTGGTTCTTATGGTCCCAAGTATTCTATTTTGAATGGAATTTCATTTGCTCACTCTTCCTTTGGGGTTTTGTTGGTAATGTACAGAAATTCTGATGATTTATGTGGATTTATTTTATACCCTACAACTTTGCTGAACTCAGGTCTTTAGTTAATTTTTGAGTGACTTTTTAGGATTTCATCACATCTGCAAAAGTGACGATTTTGTTTCTTATTTGCTTATACTTATTCCCTTGATTTCTCGTCCTTTTTATTGCTATAGCTAGTATTTCTAGTACTATAATAAATAGTAAGGGTGATAGGGGACCTTCTTGTTTTACAACTAATTTTACTAGAAAGGTCTCTAACTTTTCTCTTTTCCATATGATATTTGCTTTTGTTTTTTAGATAGATATTGCTTACTATATTAATAAAAGGTCTTCATATTCCTATGCTTTCTACTATGATTTTTAAAAAACAGAAGTGGGTTATGGAATTTGTCAAAAAGACTTTTTAATATATATTGATGTAATCATGTGGTTTTTAATATTTATATGATTTACATAACTTATCATATTTGTAATCTTCCTTACATTGAAACAACCCTGTATTCCTGGTACAAATGCAACTTGTTCATTTTTGATGATATTTTCTTTGAACATTTTTGTCAATCATCATTAGGGATATTGTCTTAATAGTTTTTTTTCTCTGTCTCTTTCTAGTTTAGGTATCAAAGCCATGTTTGTATAAAAAAGATATTAGAAGAACCACATCTTTTCTTGTTATTACAAATAATTTATAAAACATTGGAATTAATTGTTCTTTCAGTGCTTCTTAGAATTCACTTGTAAATCCATCTGTTCCTATAATTTTTTTCCCTTTCACCTCTAGGAGTTCATTTGTGGTTCATTCACTTTCTTTTTCTGATATTAGATTATTTAAATTTCTTGTTTTATTAATCAAGATATTTTATATTTTTTACATATTCATTTATCTCCTCTAAGTTATTGGTATTTTTAGTACATGACTGAGCAGAGTAGATGATAGTTTACTGTGTTTCCTCTTCAATTGTTGTGAATTTTCTTTTTTTTCATTTTTGATCAAAGCAGAGTGATTTTCTTTTAAAAATTATACTAACTTTTTATTTGCTTTTTTCCAAGAAAACAAGCTTTACTTTTACTTATCAAAACTATACTTTTCTCTTTAAGTTTTATTAATTTCTCCCTTAATTATCAGAATTTCTGCCTTGTTACTTAGGGAATTTTGATTTGTAGTTGCTCAATTTTAAAAAAATTCTTCCATACCAGGTTGATTGATTTGTTCTCCTTTGTTGATGAATGTGTTTAGAGAAATAACATTTTCCTTAAGAACCGTCTTAGATTGATTGGCAGGGGTGAGGGGGAAGAGTCACAATGGCAGGAACTTGCTTGAGCTCCTCCCCCAGTCACCTCCAATACTTGTAACAAATGACTTTAAACAAATTTTAGAGTTATAGAACTTACAAAATGACAGAGTAAAACACATCTTCAGCTGAAGACAGCCTGGCAGACTGAAAGGAAGGATTTATCACAGTATACTGGGAGCAGGGGTGCAGTCCCAATAGGGCTGTGCTGGCACAGATCAGGTTAAAGCAGACCTCAGGGGATTTAATCACTGGCACCTGTGGTGGATTCCAGACTTCTCAATCCACCAACACCAAAGACAAAGTAAAAAGTCAGTGGGGAAATTCTCTTGGACCTGGTGAGAAAAGAGCACAGACCAGCCCTTTCTTCTGGGGGAGTGGAAGTGGTTGCTATGGTGGCAGTAGAAGTGGCAGTAGCAGTAAAGGTGGCTACTTCTGGAGCTTTAGGACCACAGATGGTGGGGGACCAAGCAGCTGACCAGGGGGCAATTGCAGGAATCTCTTTGCTGAGGTTTAGGCAGGATTCTCTTGCTTTACACTTCTTGAATCTTGTTTCAGTCTTGAGTGGCAGTCCTGGGGTAAGGAGTGCGGGCATGTCAGAGCTTGTGGCAGCTGTGAAGGAGTCCTCCTCTCAGTTCTGAGGCAGGTGCCTAGAAGTAGCTCTGACAACAGCTGTTCAAAACCCCAGAAAACTTGGGAAAGAGCACTCTCCACTCTGGAAGCAGAGTTCTACCATGGCAAAGAGTTCAAAAGTCAAGTAATTGGCTGGGAAAAAGAGGAAACAGAGGAAAAGAAATGAAACCATAGAATCTTTCTTTGGTAACAAAGATGATCAAAACAGAACCAGAAGAAAACAACAAAGTCAAATCTCCTGCATCAAAAGCCTCCAAGAAAAATATTAATTGATTGCAAGCTATGGAGGAGCTCAAAAAGAATTTTGAAAATCAAGTAAGAGAAGTAGAGGAAAAATTGGGAAGAGAATGAGAATGATGCAGGAAAATCATAGAAAACAAGTCAACAACTTGGTAAATGAGACCCCAAAAAAATGCTGAAGAAAATAACACCTTAAAAAATAGACTAACTAAAATGACAAAAGAGATCCAAAAGGCCAATGAGGAGAAGAATGCCTTAAAAAGCAGAGCTGGCCAAATGGAAAAGGAAGTCAAGAAGCTCATTGAATAAAATCATTCCTTCAAAATTAGAAGGGAGCAAATGGAATCTAATGGCTTTATGAGAAATCAAGGTATTATAAAACTGATCCAAAAGAATGAAAAAGTAGAAGACAATGTAAAATATCTAATCAGAAAAGTCACTGATCTGGAAAACGGGTCCAGGAGAGATAAATCCATGATAAAAAAAAAAGCCTAGACATCATCTTTCCAGAAATTATCAAGGAAAACTGCCCTGATATTCTAGAACCAGAGGGTAAAATAGAAATGGAAAGAATCCACTGATCACCTCTTGAAAAAGGTCCCAAAAAGAAAACTCCTAGGAACATTATAGCCAAATTTCAGAGTTCCTAGGTCAAGAAGAATATATTACATGCTCTCAGGAAGAAACAATTTGAGTGTTGTGGAGATGTGATCAGGATAACACAAGATCTAGCAGCTTCTACATTAAAGGATCAAAGGGTTTGGAATATGATATTCTGGAGGTCAGAGGAGCTAGGATTAAAACCAAGAATCATTTATCCAGCAAAACTGAGTATAATACTTCAGGGGAAAATATGGACATTCAATGAAATAGCATACTTTCAAGCATTCTTATTGAAAAGATCAGAGCTGAACAGAAAATTTGACTTTCAAATACAAAAATCAAGAGAATCATGAAAAGGTAAACAGGAAAGACAAATCATAAGGAACTTAATAATGCTGAACTTCTTACATTCCTACATGGAAAGATGATATTTGTAACCCAAGAGACTTTTCTCAGTATGAGGACAGTTGAAGGAAACATATAGATGTAGATATATAGATAGATATACAAACATAGATATTTAGATATACACATATATATATATATATATATTTATGTATATATGTGTGTATATAGCTCTATATGTGTATCTGCATACATGTATAAATGGGTGTGTTGAATATGAAAGAATGACATCTAAAAATAAAATTAAGAGGAGAGAGAGAAATATATTGGGAGAAGGAAAAAGAGAGAGAATAGGGTAAATTATCTCACATAAAAGAGGCAAGAGAAAATTATTAAAATGGAAGGGAAGAGCAGAGAGGTTAGAGGGAATGAGTCGATGTTAATGTCATTGGATTTGACTTAAGGAGGGAATAACATACACAATTGAGTATCTTGCTCTACAGGAAAGTTGAGGGGAAGGGAATAAGAGGGAGGGCTTGATAGAAGAGAGGGCAGATTGGGGGAGAGGGTAGTTAGAAACAAACACTGTTGAAAAAGGACAGGGTCAAAGGAGAAAATAGAATAAATAGGGGGAGGGTGGGATAGGATGGAAAGAAATATAGTTGGTCTTTGACAATATCACTGTGGTAGAAATATTTTGCACAACTACACATGTATAACCTATATTGAATTGCTTGTCTTCTCAATGGGGGTGGGTGAGGAGGAAAGAAGGGAGAGAATTTGGAACACAAAGTTTTAAAAACAAATGTTAGAAATTTGTTTTTACATGCGATTGGGAAATAAGTAATACAGGCAATGGGTTATAGAAATCCACCTTTCCCTACAAGAAAGTAAGGGGAAAGGAGGGAAGAAGGTAAATGGGGGATATAAAGGAGGGCAGACTGGGAGAAGGGGTAATCAGAATGTATGCCAATGCCATCTTGAGGTGGGGGGGTAGGGGAGAGATGGGAAGAAAATTTGAAAATCAAAGTCCTATGGAAATGAATGTTGAAAAGTAAAAATAAATAAATTCTGAAAAAAGAACCATTTTAGCTATATCCTTTAAGTTTTTATATGTTTTCTTATTTCTATAATTTTATTAAATTAAATTATTCATTCTTTAATTTGCTCTTTGATCTACCAATTTTTAGACTTATGTTATTTAGTCTCCAATTACTTTTCAGTTCTTTCTTAAAAGGCCTTATTATTGAAAATATTTTTAAAAATTTTCTTTGCAATGAATAAATGGTGTTTTGGTATTGCTCTCTTTCCACTTTTGCAGTTTTGTTACACCTAAATGAGAAATTCTTCAGACGTACCTCCATGGGATGGCCATAGCCATCCTTGAATCCAGCCACCATTTTGAGTCTTCTAGATTGTTCAGTTCTTGTATTGCAGCACTCTATTTACTGTATTAATATGGTTCGGAATTGAAATCTGACTCAGCAGTATGCACACAAATATAGAAAATATATTTGATTAAAAAGACTTTAGACTGTAGAAATAATTTCTGAATCAGCCAGTATATTTGGGACGATATCATTCAACACTTTAAATACTAATGTTATTTGTGAATGCAACCCTTTTATAGCACTTGCCTCAGGGTTTCTGAGTGACCTTTAAGAGATAACTGTAATGTATTCATTAACATTTTCCAGCAGCTGGTGGAACTTGAAAAGAATGTGAAGGTCTTTGTACTATTTTGAAAAAAAAAAGTAAGAGACCTATTATTCAAAGAAACTGAATATTATACCTCCTAGATTAAGATCATGTGCCTGTACATATAGCACAAATATAGCGAATTCCTTTTCATGCAGAATAGTTGTTTGCATTCCTTTGAACTTAATAACCATATTTACTACATCAGTTATCATAGCCTAGGCTTCTTGAATTTTTATGCCAGTTCCATCCAATATTAATTTCTAAAGATTTGTGATGCAATCTGATCTTTTCAAGGACATCAATGAAGTCTATAGAACTCTTTTATAGAAGTCCTTCAATGGATAACAACAATGCTTTGAATAAAAGAATCATAAAATCAGAGTTGGATAGGATCTCAAAACCTTTCTAGTCCAACCCATGCCCCTCAAAGAATCCCTTCCACCACAACATAACTGAAAAGAGGTCTCCTAGCCAAGAGACCCATTCCACTAGTACATAACTCATTGTTAGGAGTTTTTCCTTGCATCTAGCACAAAGTTGCCTCCTTGCAACTTCCTCCTACTGCTCCCAGTTCTGCCCTTTAGAGCCAAGTATCTCTTACACATACATGACAGCCCTTCAAATACTTGAAAGATGATTATCATTTTTGAAAATATTTGAAATATAGACAAAGTTATTTGCAATCCTTAAAACTCTATGCAAATGTTAGCTATTAAATCCTCTTTAGAAAAAAAAAGTAAACGTCCAAAGTCAAAGCAAATAAGTCCAAGCAAATAAGCCCATTTAAAATAAATTTAATTGATTATTGCATCTCATCATCAACAAATTGTCTTTTTATTTCCTTGTTTATTGACTTTCACTTAAAAAATGAGTGCAGTGATCTAATGTATTCTTGTGATTTTTTCCCAATTTATAATGGCAAATTTTTCCAGTGATAATTTTAAAAGTTGAAGGGGTGAGGAATGTCAATAGTATACTAACCAACTTGTTTGCTAAAGTGAATGCAAGGAAAGCAAAATCAAGATGTGCTTAATTGATGACACACTATCCAACCCTAGTTTACTAAATTTCCAGGCAAAATTGCATGGCAAACCAAAAACCTGTAAGTAAATATTCATTATCCTAGCTGGTTTTGGTGATCAGCATAATTACTCTGGTTTACATTTTTGCTTCAAGTAGTTAACACCTCTTTTGAACATCTGTATTTTACCTAAGTGAGAGATCATTAACCTTAGTGGAATATTAGTACCTTTGTAGCGTAATGTAAGCACATTTTATTACTTATTCTTTATTCATTTAATGCAGTTGGCTGGTCATTTGTTAAATTATTTTTTTTTCCTATTGGATATTTAAAGGGATTTTTTAAAATTTCAGAGCCATAGGAACTAGATGCAAATTCAATATTTTTTAAAGTATTAAAGTCTGTATATTACACATGATCTCCTTTTTTTTGATCAATACATTTTTATTCTCCTTTTCCCTTTGCATTCTTCTTTGAATAATTGTTGTATAAACAGTAAAATGGAGTGAAATGAAATTAAGTTATATACAGATGACTCTAGAAAACCTTAATTATGACAAGGCAATTATAAATAACTTTTCTTAGTAATATATTTTTGCTGTTTTAAAATAAATTTTTAAGGAGCTGCCACATCTAAAGTTAACTGAGTGTAATGGTAATATAATTTGAATTTGAAAATCTCTTTGTATTAGCAAAGGTAACAGGTACTTATCACTTCATAATTAATCAAGCCTCTGTTAAAGAAACAGAAGGTATGAACTCCTATATCCTGTTGTTGATGTAACAGGAAGGTACTGAACAGGGAGGGGCAATACTGTATATAAAGAAAAGCCCTAGAGAGAATCAGATCTTCTTGGAGCAAGCCCCGTTGAGGCAGAAGCTGCTGCCACCAGGGAGGCTAAAGAGAAACACCCTTCCCACTGCCCACCCCTACCCTGCAGGATGGAGAAAATGATTTTGATTTTGAAAACCTGGATGGAATGATTTTGATTCTGGGAACCAGCTGAAACTTCTGCTGAGTCCAAGGGCTAGCCAGAGCTGCTTAGGATTTCCAAGGGCCAGTCAGAGCTGAGGGCCAGCCAGAGCTGCTAAGGCCGTTGAGGATTTCTGGGGCCAGCCACTGCCAAAACATTGAGGAAGCATGACTGTGATGCTGGTAATTTGCATGAACCTGTTTGTGGCTTTGTTAAGCCTTGACTTCTCAGGAGCAGAGGCTGTGAAGGATTTAAGGTGGACTGGACACTGTGAACTTAAGTGTTGAGCAGGATCTGCACAGAGAGCTGGACAAGAACCTGGGAGCTGCCTGCCTTTGAACCCAGGTGACAGTTTGGTGAATCCAGGTAGGATCTGGGACCTTGGAAGGGGATCCAGGGAATCTGAGAGATCACCCCAAGTCAAGCTGAAATAAGACTTTACTTGGATACTGTGTACTGACTGAGAAATTATAATTTACCAGGGATCTAGGGGTGGAGGGTCTGTGTATTTTCTGATGATTGAATAGGGAATGATGAAGGATGACTGAATGATTGACTAAATGATTGTACTTAGTGACTGATGACTGAATAAGTGACTGATTTGTAGCTTAGTGTGCACCATGAGTAAAGAACTTTGATTATTGTACTTTGTGTCCCTTAAGGAGGAAAACCTCCTTAAGGATGATTGAATTATTGAGATGATTGAATGCTGGAGTTACTAAATGATTATTCTTTGTTGAAAACTTTGTGCCCACTGTGGTGAAAACTATGTGGCCATCTTAGTGATAAATTGTTTGAATGCTGTAGTTTGATTTTCTGTGATAAGTAGTAAGATTGTGAATGCTGTACCTTGATTTACTGTGAATATTTTGCTCTAATTTGTCATGGAATAAATAGAATTTTCACTATACTGTGTAATTAGAACCTTAAAAGCACTTCACAATAGCATTCTGGAAAGCCACTCATGTGTGGCATTATACTAAGAAATAGTAACGGTTTGGTTCAAGGAGTTTACCTCTTTGACAGTATACTCCAATTTTGAAAATCCTATGGTTTTTACTAGTTCAGTATCATATGTAGACATGTCAGAGGTAAAGCAAGGGCTACTTAGGCCAAAAAAATGTTTATCCTTGAAATGTAACAGAAAATTAATAATTGCACAAAACTCTTTCTATTATTTTCTCTCAATCTTGGTATTCTGCAGAATTTCAAGTAAAGTTCAGATACTTATTTGTTTTTTTCTTTCTTTCAAGTTTTATCATCTGTATAGAAACTATTTCACAGTAAAAAAAAATTTTTAAAGATGAAATGAGAGTTACAAACCAAAGCCTTCCTTATTGCTTTCTTAAAGATAGAATTGGTAGTGGAATTCAAGAATCTACTGCTTTCTTTCTAGTGTTTTTTTAATAGGAGTGAGCATTATACTGCCAAAAACTTTTTATGCATCTATTGAGATAATCATATGATTTTTGTCATTGATATGATCAATTATGCTGATAGTTTTCCTGATATTGAACTAGCGTTGCCTTCCTGGTATAAATCCTACCTGGTCATATTGTATAATCTATTTGATATTGTTTTTTAGTCACATACAGAAATTTGTGACTGCATTTGGGGTTTTCTTGGCGAAGATACTGGAGTGATTTGCCATTTTCATCTCCATTTCATTTTACATATAAGGAAACTGAGGCAAACAGGGTTAAGTGATTTGTCCAGGGTCCCATAGCTAATAAATATTTGAGGCTGTATTTGAGCTCAGGAAAATTAGTCTTCTTGACTCAAGGTCTAGCTCTCTGTCTACTCAACAGCCTAGGTGCCCCATGATCTTTGTGATATGGTGCTGTATTGTCCTAGCCAGATTTTATTTAAAATTTTTGCATCAATATTTATGAGGTAAGTTGGTCCATAGTTTTCTTTCTCTGTTTTTGTTCTTCCTGTTTTAAGTATCAAAATCAAATTTTGTCATAAAAAGATATTTTTTGCTGAAATTTTTGTCTATTTTTCCAAATAGTTTATATAGTACTAGAACTACTTGTTCTTTAAATGTTTGGTAGAATTCACTTTCAAATCCATTGGTCCACAGGATTTTTTCTTAGAAAGCCCAATTTCTTTTTATGAGATAGGATTATGTAAGTATTCTATTTCCTCATCTGTTAATCTGGGCAGTTTATATTTTTTAATAAATATTCATCAATTTCATTAGATTATCAGATTTGTTGTCATATAATTAACAAAATAGAGTTTAATAATTCTTTCATTGGTGTTACATTCACCCTTTTCATTTTTGATATTTATAATTTGGTTTTCTTTTAAATCAAATTAATCAATGGCTTTTCTGTTTTTCTTTTCACAAAAGCAGCTCCTACTTTTATTTATGAGTTCAGGTTTGTTTGTTTTTACTTTCAATTTTATTAATCTCTCCTTTGATTTTCTTGATTTTTTATTTGATTTCCAATTATGGTTTTTAAATTTTTATTTTTCTAGTTTTTTTATTATGTCTCCAATTAATTTATCTGTTCTTTCTCTAATTTATTGATCTAAGCATTTAGAGATATGAAATTTCTCCCAGGTACTCTTTTGGCTTAATCCCACAAATTATGGAATGTTGTTTTATTCTTGCCATTCTCTTCAATAAAATTTTCAATTGTTTCTATTATTTATTCTTTGACATATTCATTCTGTAGAATGGATTAATTTAGTTTCTAATTAATTTTTAATCTATGTTTCCATGGACCTTTATTGAATGTTATTTTTTTTTGCATTAGGATCTGAAAAGGATGCACTTAATATTTCTGCTTTTCTGTATTTGTAACGTCTTATGTCCTAATAAATTCATAAATATGTGAAGGTGCCTTGCACAGCTGAGAATAAAATACACAACTTTCTAGTTCCATTTAATTTTCTTTTTTTTTAATTTTTTTTATTTGTTTTCTTGTTTACATTATTCATTTTCATTACATTTTTGAATTACACATTTTCTCCCCGTCTTGCCCCTGCCACAACCCTAAAACAGCAATCCCACTGTAAAGCCCCTCCCCTGCTCTGCTCTCTTATTTTCTGGTAGGACAGGAAGGGTCTCCCTAGCCCAGCCCCTGTATATCTTAATTCCTAGTTGCAGGTATTACAGA
>JAQQSW010007044.1:0-13801 GCA_028646575.1 Pseudocheirus occidentalis | reverse complement strand
TGTCTCAGCCAATAGCATTCTTCCAAGTCACAGGGAAATTCCCCCCTTCTCACCAATGGGCAGAGTTCTGGGAATTCACACCTTATCACCAATGGACAGAGTTCTATACTTAACACTAGGTTAGGAGGATCTACTTAACATCTGATCAAATAAATTAATTACCATTACACACCTATGTCTCAGTCTCTTTTCCTTCCTGAGAGCAAGTGAAAGAAGAGCTACTATGAACTACATGATCAAGGAGGGACAGTAAACTACATTCCCTGACCCAGCCACCATATATCTACAAGCACCTGGTCCCTCTGTTTCTTGCATCTATTCTTCTGTAACATTAGGTAATTGATTCTCCAAAGATGAAATTGACTATTGACTATTGACCACATGTATGAACTTGTATATTTTGAAAGGTCTTAAGAATGGGCAAAGGACCCTCTGGCAATAAAGGATCTGTAGCAGAGATTACAGTATGTGATGCTGGCTAATAGAGAAAACGCCTATAAACAGATGGGGAAAGACAGTCACTCAAAGACAGTAGCAGCTTAAGGAAGTATGAACCTAGTTGTAGCACCAATGCAATATTCACAGCGGTGATGGTGACTGGCATAGTTCTCAATTTCAAAATATAACAGACTATCCATATAGAAGACAGAAGCAAAATATCTATTTAGAAAGCCAAATCCCAAAAGCAGGAAACCAAATTCATCATAGCAACAAAGAAGTTAATACACCATAGCACCATCATATCATCCTTTTGCCTTCCCACAAACACTCATAAGCCTAACTGTCACAGCAGGCGGCAAACAAACACTCACCAGCCTAGCTGTCTCCTTGGGTGCATCCATTCCTCCTCCCAGCTCTAACTGCTCTGGCTCCCAGTTTCCTGTGAGCTCTGCTTCACCCTTCAGCAAACTCCTCCCACCACAAGCTCCATGTGATTATATTTGGCCTAGTAGGGGTTAGGGAAGATCTTCAAATCAGGGAAGACCTTCAAATATCCTTAGACTTATTAAGGGGCAGGGAAGATCTTCAAATTACCATTACCATTACACTAGTATGATTGAGAACAGCACCAGCTAGGGTCTCTAGAAATGCACTTATACTTAGAACCAGGTAAAGAGCTGCAACTGAGGGAAATTTCATAAAGATTTCAAAAAAGGGAGAAAAGGGCCTCAAGGAAGGAACATGGAAATACATTCAAAAGGTTACTAAATGCATACAGGTATACCTTGGAGATATTTTGGGTCTGATTCCAGACTACTGCAGCGAAGTGAATATTGTAATAAAGCAAGTCACATGAAGTTTTTGGTTTATCAATGCATATAAAAATTATGTTTACACTATACTGTAATCTGTTGAGAGTACAATAGTATTGTCTAGTTGAATTTTTAAAATTTCATTGCTAAAAATAAAGCTAACCATCATCTGAGCCTTCAACAAGTTCTAATCTTTCTGCTGGTGGAAAGACTTGTCTCAATGTTGATGGCTGCTGACTGATCAGTGTGGTGGTTGCTGAAGTTGGGGTGGTTGTCGCAATTTCTTAAAATAAGACAACTCTTCCTTTCACTTGAACACTTAGAGGACATTGAAGGGTTATTAATTGGCCCAATTTCAATATTATTGTGTCTCAGGGAATTGGGAGACCCAAGAAGAGGGAGAGAGACAACAGTGGAACAATCAGAATACACACAACATTTATCAATTAAGTTCACTGTCTTACATGGGCATGGTTTGTGGCACCCCAAAACAATTATAGTAGTAACATCAAAGATTGCTGATCACAGATCACCATGATACGTATAATAATAATAATGAAAAAGGCTGAACTGTGGCAAAGATTACCAAAATGCGACACAGAGATATAACGTAAGCACATGCTGTTGGAAAAATGGTGCCAATAGACTTGCTCAAGGAGGGATTGTCACAAACCTTTAATTTGTAAAAAAAAAAAATGCAATATCTATAAAGTGCAAAAAAAGGCAAATGCAATAAAACAAGGTATGCCAGTACACTTTTGCTCAGGGATACCAATAATAAGCAGACATCCAAAAACACCAAAGAAAGACTGAAAGCACCTAATTGTACAAAAAATGTTTATTTATAGCAGCACATTTAGGGTTGGCAAAGAACTAGAAACTAAAGAGGCCCCCATCAACTGGGGAGGGACTGACTAAATTATGGCATACAAATGTAATAGAATTCTATTGTGGTATAAAATATGATGAAAGGGAGAGTTTCAGAGAAGCCTTGAAACATTGATATGAACTGACATAGAATGGAATGAGCATAATCAGGAAAACTATTTATAGAATAACAACAATATTGCAAACACAGTAACTTTGAAAGACTTAATTATTCTAATCAATGCAATAACCAAGAATGATTCCAGAGATATAATGATAAAGCATGCTACTCAGGATACAGAATTTACATATGTGTGTATGTGTTTATACACAGGTATGTATACATGTGTATATGTGTGCATGTGTACATGCATTTGTGTATGCACGTGCATATGTTGTGCATGTGTATACATATGAGTGTGTGCATGCATGCGTATACATGTGTATATACACAATGCATGTGTATGCATGTGAGTACATGTGTGTATGTGTGTGATGTTTTTAACATGGGTTGACATAGTAATTTGCTTGACTATGCATATTTGTTTTGAACGGTTGGTTTTTCTTTTCTTTTGGGGGGTGGGGAAGGAGACGGTAGGGGGAAAATAAATTTTTGTCATTTAAGAGGAATAAAATTTAATTTTAAATGTTTTTTTAAGACTTTTAGGGCTGGGAGTTGGAGGTACTCCTTGGTCACATGTGCCCTCTACTACCTTTGTTCCTTTAAGTTTGAGTCTACTCTCTCCACAGACCTTGTAGGTTCAAAGGGAAACAATTCCCTGGTATGAGGAGATTGGTCCGTTTGTTTTTTAACTATTGTTCTTGCTAAAACTTTTCAGTAATTCTCTTTTCTAAAAGCTAAGTTCTGCTGACTGTCATGGAGAACACACCACTACTCTTCATGGGGGCTCAAAAGTTACCCTACTAAAAATCTCGACCCCTCAGGATAACCCCTAAAACTGTGAAGGAGTGGTTTTATTGCTTTGGGGGGATGGAACGTGCCAATGGGAGTGTGCATTTGAAGAATGAGTCAGAGGTGGTGCTATAAATGAAACAAAGAAAAAAATACATCCTATATATCCCTTTTTCTATTCTTCAGGGACAGTGACAGAATATTGGAAGAGGGACAGAGAGTGGTAAGAAGCAGACATTTTTAGACTATCCTTAAACATTAACAGTTGCTGGCACTATAAATAGAAGATCCTGGTCCAGTCACCAATAAGTACTAGAAGAACTGAATCATATCAGTCTCCACATACTTATGACATATTATATGAGAAGACAAAAAGCAGTGGCAGCTAAATGCAGGATAGATCATAGGCTATCCTTGGAGAGGTAAATAAAGGAATTGTCAGAATTGTTTTTCTTACATAGCTAAAAGCAACAAGAAATGTTATTTCATGTGACATTTGGATATCATCTGGCAGCATTCATGCTAAGCATTTGCAAAAACACCATAATGTAAATAATTGCAGCTTATGTGCCAACATTTATTGGAAAGGAGGAGAAGATAGGAAAATCCTATGAGGAAGGTGATAAGATGCTGTAAATTAAATGAATATATATTTTAATACTCACTGACTTCAAGGTAAATATATTGACAAAGATGGTTAGAGAAGGACAGGGTGGGGGGCAAAGACTTGTAAACAATAGGTATAGGTATAAGAATATTTCTTTATCACAAGTACTTTGAGAAGAAAGGAGGTATTGAACATGGAGAACATCAAACAGCATCACAAAATATGAAATTTATTCTATTTCAATACATAGGAAACTAGTTTCCAATATGGAAGTCATTTCTGAATCACCTGTGTATATTAAGACCAGTCACTTGTTAGAACAAATTAAAATACCAAATTAGAACAAAGAATAAAAATAAGGACATGGCATACAATTGTGGCAGACGAGTTAAGCTAATGTGCTTAACCAAACCATTTATGTTGAAAAAGGTGAATGGATAGAGAACATTGATTGATGGCAGAAATTATTATCATTTCTTAAGGAAATCTAACCAATGTAAATCAATTACTACAAAAAGATTTAAAAGGGCTAGAGACTGTCTTGGCAAGTAAACATCTCATCTCTTTGACAATGGAGAGACATGGTAGTCAAGGGCAGCACCAGTTTAGAATAATAATTTAATCAATTGAGTATTTAGTAACCATAAACCATGAGCTAGGCATTATTCTAGGCCCTGGGAATACAAAAACAGTGAATAAAATAATCCCAATTCACAAGAAGTTTATATTTGAATGGCGAGGAAACAAATGTGTGTGTGTATTAAATATATATACATTCTACTGTGCTGTAAAAATGATGAAATGGATGGTTTCAGAGAAGCCTTGAAAGACATGTATGAACTGATGCAGAGTAAAATGAGCACAATCAGGAAAACAATTTAGAAATATATAAATATATGTGTGTGTGTATAAATATATATAATATATACATTACTATATTGTAGACATTGTAATAATTATAATTTTTATATTGTTTGATGTTATAATGATAGGACTCCATAGAACTCCAATATGGCATCATTTAGGCTGTGATTCTAATGCCCATAAAGCATATAGACAATGACAACTAGGTTTGCTTTTTTTCACTGTTCTAACCTTGTGTCAAGTAGTAGTTCGGGCTAGCAACTTCTGATTGGATAAAATTCATAAATGCGACAGTCTTTGAGTCTATTGCCTCAGATACCCTATTTAAACCCTCTCCCAGTTTCTGATCTCAATGAAAAAAGTCCCCTTACTGAGCCTCACCCAAGCCTGGTATCAATAAGTGACCCTGAGAACTTCCCTACCACATCTGAGTCTAATTAGGAACACCTCTTCCTACATCTGGCACCTGTCCTTCACTATATCCATTTTTTTAGGGCAAAAAAACTTCCTTGCCTGAATCTTAACTCTGAATGTTTATTTTCCTTGACATGACTCTTTTTGCTTTTTGCAGGGTAGTTTCTTCTTCTTTCTGTCCATATTGCCATGTAGCATTATATGCTTTGGGGGAGGTCCATTTTCTGCTCCATATAATAAAGCTTTTGTTTGTATTAGTTTTTGAGTACTAATTTCCTAGAGATTCCCTTTTGCTTTAGTCCAAGTTGTAAAGCCAAATAAAGAAATATGAATGTATGCATGTGTGTGTGAGTATTCTTAAAATGAATATATGATTTCATTATTTTGGGAGTTCCCTATCCTTGCCTATCCATTCATTGTAATGTTCATCCATGTTCTACTAAAGTTTACCACTGGAGATTCACCTAACATGCTGGAATCTTTCTTTATCCTTCACATGTTACTGGTGCATTTTCTCTTTCTGTCATACAGTTCTTTGATTACTGGCCTTTATTCATTGCTTCACATTTTTGGTTGGCTATTTATTTCAAATTGCTCACAACCATAACATAATTTTCCATTTCCCTCTGTTTGATACATATCTTAAATCTTTTGGAGATAGTGGTATTTCAATCTGTTCCATTTAGGAATTGAAGTAAAATGTTTACATTGAAAAGATAGACCCTTACAACTGTGGGAAGGATAAAATAGAAATTCAAAGAATCCACAGATCACCTCCTGAAAGAGATCCCAAATGAAAACTGCCAGCAATAGTCTAGATGAATTCCAGAGTTCCTAGGTCAAAGAGAAAATATTTCAAGCAGCCAGAAAGAAATAATTCAAGTATTGTGGAGTCAAAGTCAAAATAATACAAGATTTAGCAGCTTCTATAGTAAGAGATAGAAGGGCTTGGGATATGAAATTCCAGAGGCCAAAGGAGCTAGAATTACAACCAACAATCACCTACCCAGCAAAATTGAGAATAATACTTCAGGGCAAAAAATTAACATTCAATGAAATAGAGGACTTTCAAGCATTTTTAACAAAAATACTAGAACTGAATAGAAAATTTGACTTTCAAATACAGGCCTCAAGAGAAGCATAAAAAGGTAAACAGAAAAAAGGAAATCATAAGGGACTTAATAAGGTTAAATTCTTTACATTCCTACATGGGGAGATGATATTTGTAACTCATAAGGCCTTTCTCATTGTTAGGGTAATTAGAACAAGTGTATATACATAGATATAGGTATAGATATAGGTATAGGTATAGATATAGATATATATTCAGAGGGCATAGATGTGAGTTGACTATAAAGGGATGATAGCTAAAAAATAAAATTAAGGGGTGAGAGATAAGAAAGTGCTGGGAGAAAGAGAAGGAGAGAGGTACAATGTGGTAAATTATATCACATAAAAGAAGCAAGAAAAAGCTTTTACAATGGAGGGGAAGAGGTGAGGGAGAGTGAGTGAACCTTACTCTCATGAGAATTGGCTAAAAGAGGGAATAATATACACACTCAGTTAGGTATAGAAATCTAGCTTTCCCTACAGGAAAGTAGAAGGGAGAGAGGTTAAGAGAAGGCAGAGATGATAGAAGAGAAGGCAGATTGGGGGAGAGATAGTCAGAAACAAAATACTTTTGAGAAGGGATAGGGTTAAAGAAGAGAGAGAGAATAGAATTAATAGAGGTGGGGAAAAGGATGGAGGGAAATACAGTTAGCAACAGTAACTCTGAAACAATTTTGAAGTAGGTTTTTCTGATGAAGGTCTCATTTCTCAAATGTATTAGAGAACTGAGACAAATTTATGAAAGAACTATTTCCCAATTCAGAAATGATCAAAAGATAGGATAAGTTTTCAGATGAAATAGTAAAAGCTCTCCATAGATAAAGGAAAAAAATATTCTAACTCGCTATTGATTGGAGAAATACAAATAATTCTGAGGCATTATCACATACCTTTTAGATTGGTTATTAGGACAGAAAAGGAAAATGACAAATGTTGGAGGGAATGTAGGAAAAATGAGACATTAATGCACTGTTGGTGGAGTTGTGAACTGATTTAGCCATTCTGTAGAGCAATTTGGAACTATGCCCAAAAGACTACAAAACCATGCATACCTTTTGTCCTCATAGTATCACTACTAGGTCTGTATTCCAAAATAAATTAAAAAACAAAAAGTAAAGGGAATTATATGCACAAAAAAAATATTGCCTTTTTTTTGGAGGGGGGAAGGCAGGGCAGTTAGGGTTAAGTGACTTGCCCAATGTCACACAACAAATTCTAATGGGAAGCTACCATACAATTAAAGTTGAAAGGGATTGAGAAAAGTGGTGGGAAAGGGGAGGAGGAAGAAAGTATACAACTGGGCAGGGTGAAAAAAAAAGCCTGGAGAGTCAGGGGGTGAACTGGATTAGAGGTGAACATGACAGGATGCTATTACTTACTTAAGTGGAAGTTCTGAGGAAGAACTTACCAAATGGTAAGGAGCAAGCTTCAGGGATAGAGAGAGGCTTCTCTATAGATAAGAATTTTTTAAACTTTTGTTTTTGGAAGTGGGAAGGTAGGGCAATTCGGGTTAAGTGACTTGCCCAAGTTCACACAGCTGGCAAGTGTGTCAAGTGTCTGAGGCTGGATTTGAACTCAGGTCCTCCTGACTCCAGGGCCAGAGCTCTATTCACTGAACCACACTGCACCACCTAGATGCCCCAGGATTTCTAATGGGAGAAGCCTGATGCAGTAGAAGTCTAAAAGGAGCCAAGAGCTAATCATTTAGAAGTGTGAGATCATATACATGAGCCATACTCTTGAATTTCAACTTAAAACAGAAGTCAAATATAGAAGTGTGACCAGGCAAAAAAAAACTAAAAGAGTTGCTAAACACACATGAACTCAATTATCCACAAGGGACTATGTAGACCCAATGGAGAGAAAGAACTTGTGCCAAATGGAATCACAAAACCTGATCCATTGGGCTGGTGAGAAGTTACTAGTGCCTATCACAATACTTCACACACAGTAGAATACTTTAGCAATCTTGAGTTCTTTTAACTTGTGAAAGGGGTAGGGGACAGCGTCCAGTGTAAAACAAACAGTCTGGAGCACTGTATACATCTTTGGGGGGACACAGGAATCTACCAAAAAGAAAAGGAAGGTTACAAAACTTAATTGTTTTGTTTTGCTTTGTAGGAGGAAAAGTACTGTGAGTCTGGAGGACTCTACCAAAGAAGGCATAGGTCCACTATAACAGAATAGAGATTTATCTTGACTATTTATAGACTCAGGTGCAAGCCCTTTGCATTTTTTATTGAATTTAATTAAGCCTAATCAATTGTTAGTTTTCTTTCAACCATTTGCATTGTTGCTGCTGGTTTTTATAGACAAGTCAAATTCTGATGTCCCTATCAGGAACCT
The DNA here is from genome assembly GCA_028646575.1 of Pseudocheirus occidentalis. Classification (NCBI taxonomy): domain Eukaryota; kingdom Metazoa; phylum Chordata; class Mammalia; order Diprotodontia; family Pseudocheiridae; genus Pseudocheirus; species Pseudocheirus occidentalis. The sequence goes on along the minus strand of JAQQSW010007044.1, from coordinate 5,427 downwards.
TGTTGGGTCCCAACCTCAATGTATGATATTGAGACATCCTCAAGAATGAAAATGGTTCCGGTAACACAGAGGTACAGCTCTGAGCCACTGATTACAACATTCAAACTCTGACATCTTCTGCCATTCAGTCCATGGCTACAGGAAGTAAAGTATGAAACAAAAGAGATAGTAAATAATCACAAATCTTTTGCACCCATTAAAAGTAGTCATAAGCACTCGCTGCAACCAGTCACTTCAAGAAGTTGTCTTAAAAGAGCAGATCAGAGCCTGATGACAGGGGAGTTGACCTTTGAAGTAAAGGAATCTCTGTAACAAGTTGAAGGTGGAAAATAATCCCAGACATTTCCTATGTAATGAGTACACAGGTGGTTTTAATCATCTGCTTGCATGGTAGGATCAAAACTCAAGAGCTATTACACTGTAAAAATGGATTATTCAAATTAGCTTCATGGTAGCAAGGAAACAAATTGACAGGGCTCCAAGTTGCTTTTGCAATAAGCCAGTGAGAATCTGCTTCTTCTTATATACATAATTCAGTCATTTTCAGTCATATCCAACTTGACCCCAGTTTAGGTTTTCTTGGCAAAGATATTGGAATGGTTTGCTGTTTCCTTCTCCAGCTCATTTTACAAGTGAGGAAAGTGAGGCAAATATGGTTCAATGACTTACCCAGGATCATGTAACTGGTATCTGAGGACAGATTGGAACTGAAGAAGATGAGTCTTCCTGACTCCAAGCTCAGACCTCTACCCACTACACCATCTAGTTACCCATATATTTGTATACGTGTATATATATGCAACATAATCTTTATTGTCTTAAGGTTTAAGACCAACAAGTGAACACCAATGAACACAGAAGTATAGAGTATAGAGTATAGTATAGAGCTGGAAGATACTTTAGAGGTCATCTAGTCCAAGGCTTCTTAAACATTTTCCACTTGCGACTACTTTTCACCTGAGAAATTTTTATGTGACTCTAAGATATATAAAATAGGTATAGATAGATATATAAAATAGGTATACAAATCAAATATTTACTGATAATAAATATAAAGAAATTTATTTTAAAACAATTCTTTGGTATGCTTTTAATTTTACCATTTATTAAAGAGGAATCAAATTTCCATACTAATGAGATGGATGTGCTTGTTTATTTTTACATAAAGAATTAAATCTTGGTGAATATTTGATATTGTAGTATATAGAGCACCTTCAATGTTTTTCAAAGTTGATTGATATTTTGATTTTATAATCATCGATGCTGTGAATGGCACTTCACATAAATATGTAGTACAAAATGGCAGAAGTGTGTTCAGGTCCATTTCAGAAATTATCGGAAATTCTGTCCTAATCATAAGCCAGAATTCATTTAACGATTTCTTAGGAAACTAAAAATTTTAACCTGTGTCACTTGATAACAAGAAAATTCTTCTTAAACTTTTAATGGCATATAATTGATTTTTTTAAATTCAATTGAGTATAGTTTATGAAACCAACTTAGTTTTTTAGATTCAAAATTTGAAGAGAAGTATTTCTGAAACTGTGTCTCCAGGCACTTCGGATGATCAATTATAACTCTTACAATTAAATCTTTAGGTAGGTTATTTTCAATTTTAAAATCATCTGTAGTTGTAAACATTTCTAAAGAACCATTTTCTATCCTATTCTTCCATATGTTAATGTTTTAAGTAAAACTTTCAATTTTATCGTTTAACATAAAGGTTACATTTTTTTCCTTGAAACAGCATGTTTAAATTAAAGTTTTTCAAAAGTATCTGACAAATAACACAGTTTTGAAAGCCATAAATCATTATGAAAAAAATTAACAAAATTGGATTTCTGCTCAGTCAAAAATATAACAATTTCATCTTTCAATTAACAATCTGTTTAAATTTCACCCTCTTGAGAGCCACCTTACCTCTGCATGTACTAATAAGCTTTTTGTAATTGGAGTCCATGTCTTTGCAAAGGTTTGAAAAAAACAACTGTTAAGGGAATGACTTTTAATGAAGTTAATGATCTTGATAGTATCATGAAATATCAAGATTTTGACAGTAACATGAAAAATAACAACATATAACTCTGGTATTTTTTTTTTAGCCATGAGTGTCTCCTAATGGATCACGCAGTTAGTAAAAGTGATATGTTCGTTGCCACCAGCTTTACCTTTTGCTAGAAACCCAACATTCTTGCCTATCATTGATCCAGCAACATCTGTACAGACTCCACCACTGTGTAAGCCTTCATTTGTGAAAAATTCATTAACTTTAAGATATATCTTCCCTTCTTGTGTGCCCTTCCAAAGGGTGACAAAACAATAATTCCTCATGTATTCTACCTTCATAAACATGTCTTTCATAAAGTAACAACTGTGCCACGTTAGAAATATCAGTTGTTCAATCTAACTGAATTACAAACTTTGGGCTGCCCTTTAAGCTTGGTATAAGTTGCTGGAATTGGTCATTACTAATTTCAGAAATTCTTTGGAAACAATCTCATTTGATAAAGGAATTTTACAAATTTCATTCTCATACTTTTTCCCATGAACTATTTCTGATATTTTAATAGCATCAGGGAACACAAGATCTTCTGTTACATAGGACTTTTTAGTTTTTGCAATTAAATAAGAAGTTGTGTAAAATGAAAGTAAATGCTTTTTCTTGGTAGTAACAAATTTCTCAAAATGTTGTTTTTCTTTATTTGAAGAGTTTAAAAGTTGTTCAAAATATTCCTTTGGTTTACTGCTGTATGCTACATGCTTGATATTGATATGTTTTAGTTTGGCTGGTTTCATGCTCTCTGAAACCAAAACTTCATTACAAATTAAGCAAAGAGGTTTTCCCACACCATCATCATTATTAGAAATAAATCCATATTGCAAAAATGATTTGATATATTTTCTTTTTCTTGCCAATTTAGGTGTACTACAGTCCTATAGGGAAGACTCTTATGCATTGTCATCAGTATTTTTACCTCTTTTGTCTAAATTTAGCCACTTATCCAGAACTGAAAAACATTTTTGTCCTAAAATATAAATAAATATTGCTAATGATTTCTCAAATAAATACTAGGTTTAGCTTGTGAAATTACATTTGTTTGTGCTTAATTTTTAAAAATGATATTCACACTTACATACACATACAGCAGTGATGATAGAGAATTAGACTTTTGTATAATTTTTGCCTTTTGTCTTTACTTGGTGCAGTTAAACACTTATGTTTCTGAAAAAGAAGGAAGTAACAGCAATTTTAAAAATCAAACTTTCTGTAACACAATTCAATCCAAAGATATACTAATTCGATACTTACATGCTGAGGATTGAAGGTAGGAAAATATTAAAAGTCTTTATTTTCCTTAAACTATTTTGTTTCTCTAAGAGCAGAAAACTTTGCATATATAGTAAAAACACTACAGTTCATAACATACAATAGTCTTGATCTAAACTGAGGTGTTTCTGGCACTGTTCATTGGCATTGTGTGGCATGATGCACAGTGTAAAGTATGCATGTTGTGTGTTCTCTAGACCACCCCTAGATTCCTCTATATATAAGAATCCCATCTTCCCTCCATGTGGTGTGAGAATGCCACAAAATGCCCTAGCACAGTCTTGCTGTGTGAAAGCACCATAGAATGATCTAGCATAGACTGGCTCCTTAAGAATCTGCCCCATATGGTGAATTTTTAATGAACTTTCAATAAACTTTACTTTTCTTTGTTTGAGAACACTTGAGTCAAATTCTTTTGGCAGGACCCAGCATATTGATATTTTGGGGTCTCAGGCAACCCTAATCCTCTCTGAGTAAACTCTTCATTTTTATGGTTTCCAAGGCTGCAGTGAAGTTGCATGATACAACATGGGTAAAGGCTGCCAAAAAACACCTCAGATTCATTACAGGTTTGATTTTGAATTAATTTTTGGTCATCACATGTTCAGAAACTTTTAACTGCTGCCAAGTTTTTTGTGATCTCCATATTCAGTTCTATAACCCCATGTCTCAACCCACAGTTTAAAAAGCACTGATCTAGTCTAATCCTCTCACTTTACAGATGAGTGAATGAATAAAAAAGCGTTTATTAAGCTCCTACTATGTGCTAAGCATTGTGATAGGCCCTGGAGATATGAAGACAAAAGCCAAACTAACAAATATTTATCATGTATCTATTATGTGCTAGGAGTTGTACTAAGTGCTGGAGATACAAAGAAAGACAAAAACAAAACAACTCCTGCCCTCAAGGAGCTTATAGTCTAAGTGATACAGTCCTAGCCCACAAGAAGTTTATATTCTAATGCTAAAAACAATACATATAAGGGAGTGCCTTCTAAGGGAAGAGTTTTGTTCCCAAGTCCAGAGAAGTTAAAAAACTTGCCCAAGGTCACACAAGTAGTGTTAGAGCTAACATTCAAATCCAGCTCCTCTGACTCCAAATCCATTGTTCTTTCCACTGTAATAATAAATTATATAGTTCAATTAATTTTTAATAACTTTTTAATTTGTTTTCTTCTTTACATCATTCATTTTCATGAGATTTTTGAATTACAAATTTTCTCCCCGTCTTTCTCCTACCCCATCCCTAAAACAGCAATCTGACTGTAAAGCCCCTCCCCTGATCTGCTCTTTTACTTTCTGGTAGGGCAGGGAGGGTCTCCCTACCCCAGCCCCTGTATATCTTAATTCCTAGTTGCAGGTATTGTAGAGCTTTAAATTCCAGATTCTTTCGGTTCCTCCCTTATCACCCACCCCCACTGGAAGGACAATCAATTCAATACAGGCTGTGGATGTGTGATTAAACGGGACATCTTCATAGTGGACATATTGTGACAGTGATCATATGTCCCTCTTTCCTATCTCTCCTCCCCTTGTTCTGTTCTCTACCCTGTCCCTGTCCCTTTCCTGAAATGTGTGCTTCCAGCATCCCTTCCCCAGACCCTGCCTCCCCCCTGTCATCCCCCTTCTCATCCACATGCACCCTACTCTCCTGTGTGGCGTGATGCCCAGTTTAGAGTTTATGCCATTTCTTCCCTAAGCCAAATTTGATGAGAGTAATTGTAAGTAAAATTGTAACAGTTATCCCTTGCCTCTTCTGTATGGGATGATTAACCCCATTTTGTCTCTCCCTGTCTCCTCTTATTCTAGTCCTCTCCCACCTCAGAATTTTGCCTTTTAAAGTATCATCTCTTCGTATTCAATTCATGCTATACCCTCTATATACACATGTACACACGTGCTCAGATGTATATTCATACACATATATAGCCTCCTATATAGACATATGTATAAGTATACATATATACATTTGTATTCCCTTCACCTATCCTCATACTAAGAAAAGTTTCATAAGTTACTATTATCATTTTCCATATTGGCATGTAAATAATTAAAATTTGACAAGTTCCTTATGACTTCTTTCCCATGTTTACATTCTC
>JAQQSW010007043.1:0-13801 GCA_028646575.1 Pseudocheirus occidentalis | reverse complement strand
GTTTTATTGCTGTTCTTATTTTGCTTCCTTTTCCTCATGTTGGCAAGTCAATTAATTGGTTGGGTTTTTTTTTAGCTCTGTGAAACTCTGCTTTCTGGGGGAGGGGGAAAGCTCTGTTCCAAATCACTGGGGTTTTCCCACCTGCCAGAACTATTAGGGGGGTGTTGCAAGTCCCCCCCAGCTTTGGCTTGCTGAAAGCGCATCACATGACCACCACCCAAGACCACAATCGAGATCCAAGCTGATCAACGCAAGAGCACTTGGCCCTGATCAATCGATTCAGCCCCCCCTGTGGAGTCCGCAGGCCAGGAGCTCTGAAGCAGCCCAGTGGGGGCCTCTGATGGTTACAGCAGTTCCTGCCCTTCCCCTACTGCTTCCTTGCCCTGGGGCAGATTTGCTGAACTGCTTTTCCTCCCTCAAATTAAGTTTCAAAATTTCACTTTCTCTGACCGTTTGCTAGATATGAAGATCCCCTCAGGTGCAGTAGATCTTCTCTGAAGTAGACTCAAGCTGTGGCTTGGGAGGCTCGGCTCCTCCTGACCACCCTGGGGCTTGGCCTGGCTGTGTTTTGGTTTTGGACTGGGCTGGTCTCAGCTCCCGGCCTGCCGGCCTGCTGGATGAGCCCCTCCTGCCAAGCTGCCCTTCTCCAATCCGTTTTTAACGCCTTGATAGATGTGGAGTTGCTAGAGGTGCAGTAGATCTTCTCTCTTGTAGACTTGCTAAGGCTCAACTCCTACCGACCGTCCTGGCGCCTGGCCTGGCCACATTTCATTTCAGGTTGGGCTGGCCTTGGCTCCCGGCCTGCCGTGGTGAGCCCCTGCTGCCTAGCTGCCTTCAGCGAGAGATGTGTTTTCTGTATTTTTGTGAGTCTGAGAGTCCTAGACTTTGTCTGGGGTCATATTTTATGGGTGTTTAGGGTGGTTGTGTGGGAGCTGTGGAACCTTGCTGCTTCTACGCTGCCATCTTGGCTCTGCCCCCACAAGTACATTGTTTCTAAAAGCCAGTGGAAGTCCATGTGGAACCTACCCTAAAGGAGCTAACTCTGTCTTAATCCTGTGATAAAAGTCCTATAAAATATCTCTCCATGGGCCTAAGGCTAGGTCAATACAACTTAGCTATGAAAGATACTTAATTCCCAGGGGGCTCTATGCCCTGGAAATAATCTTTGAGAACCCAAACCTGACACATCGAAGATAATTTTTTTGGTCATCCTCAATCCTGGATAATAGTACATTAACATTCTCAAACACAGAAACTAAACAACAAGTTGCGAACTTTGAGATTGATTACTTCTTACATAAGATGACAGAACTAGAGATGAGAACTGGCACCAGTCATGGTGCTTAGACATCTCATGCAAAGAGGATTCCTTCCATAAATTTTTTGTGAGCAGGAATTCTCTCATTCTTTGTATTTTGCATCCCCAGTGGCTAGTATGATGCCTGGCATATAGTTAGCCTTTAATAATGCTTCTTGATTGATTGATTGTAAAGGAGACTACACTAAGGCCAGGATTTATTCTCTGACTACTTAGTACCATGGCTGAGACTACAGAGCTTAGATAAGATAAATCCCTTACAGTCTACTACTTCTTCAGAGGGTAAAATGAGTCAGAAATGCAGTTCCTCTTCCTGGTGATAAATAATGCAACAGTATAAATATATATTTATCCTTGGAGGATGTAGCCATACATTTAAAACATGAACAACTTACATATATTATCTAGAAAATTTTCTACCAGTATTTACACAAAATTCCAAGGGTTTTCCCTTTAACTTCTATACAATACTGGCTTATTAATGGAGCATATAGATTGTGCATTGTTTTCTTATCATTTTTGTGACATGATAGGTTTGCCTCTTTTTCTGGTAATATAATTCTCTAATGCTATCCTATAAACATTTTGTTTTTATATACTATTCTATGTTGAAAAGATGCTTCATCCTCTTCACAAACACTGTGTGCCATATTACATGACTAAAACAACAAATTATCATTGGTGGAGCAGTTAATATTTCATAGATGGGACTCTGCTTTAGGACAAAGCTTGAGGTGTTTAGAAAGCACTTCACAGTTTCTCAAATGCAATCTATACAGCTCTTCTCCCATTCAGTTCTGAGTCTAGGTCATCATATCTTCACAGTGTCATTTCAAGTTTCTGTACTGGGGAAACAGGTTATCTGTTCAACTGTGTTTCATACATTGGACAGCAGACATCTTTAAAGGTGTTTTTATTAAGAAGTATCAACATACCTGATCATTTCCACATATATATATATATGTATATATATATATAAATAATAGGCTTTATATAAACCATGAAACTTTATTACATATCACTTATATTTTAAAGTTTATGTATTTATACATGATGGTCCAGGTAGTCCTTTAATAATGTGGCGTAGGTATTCCTAAAATTTAAGGTAATATGCTAAACTGTGCAACAAAAGCCCTAAAGGCTTGCAGGGCAAACCGGGTGAGAGACACAACATTTGCAGTCATATATGTCTCTTATTTTTGGCAACATGTCTCATGATCCACAATGTGTATCTCTTTATGCCTATCACTCAAGTGTAATATCATATGTTCTCTAGTTCCTTTCAAATTTTTATTTTAATCTTAATATTTAAAGCTTTGATTTTACATACACTGCTTGTTTTGAAGCAATATACTTAAACATGTTTGGGATGTTCAAATTATATACACACATATAGAATGTTATATGTATAGCACTTATATGTGTAACATATGTGTTCAAAATAGCAAAGGACAACTTTTAGGATAGTGTGTGCAGTGAATTGAGGTAACTGATAGATGTTTGAGTTTTATGCATATGTGCATTTTTTGTATTACTACATAGTTTGGTTCAGTTGATTGCATTTTCTGCCTTTACCTAGTGATTCTTGTCGAAGAAATTGTGCATAAGCAAATGCAAAATTTGTGTGATGCTCAAATTGTTCCCTAATCTATCAATCAGGTTGGAACAAATTTGTCTTTTAAAAACAAGCATTATAGCATAACTGACTACTAACAGAGCCCTCATTATCTGTGTCAACTCTTGAACTTTCTTCTACTCCCTTCTCTATATGATTCTATTTGACGCTTTTTAAAAAATCCATCACTAATGACTACTCATTGCTTCTCACACCAAACTGAAGTCCCTCCTTGGAACAAAACAAATCACACAAAACACATGGACACATTGACTAATTCTAAAAATGTGTTCTTCCTTTTGTCTCTCTTGTCCATCCCCTCTTTGCTAATAGCTTAATAGGTGGAATGTGCTTCATCAAAGTTATATACAGCTGGAACAAAACTTATGTTGCTCATTGCTTTGAATAGGTTTTTGTAGTTTTGTTTTTGTTTTTTCTTGTTTCCTGTTATACCATCACATTAATTACACAAATCCTTCTGGTTCTGATCTCTTCAGCACTCAATCAGTTCATACAGTTCTTTCCAGTTTTCTTTTTTTTAACCTGACTCCTTCCTACCTTTCTACTCTTTACAATTTAGGCCCCTCCCGGGACTCCACAATATAGCAACACTGGCTTATTTGCAATTCCTTGGACAGGATACTCTTGTCTCCCAGACCTGCAACTTGCTCTCTCCAAAGCCTGGAATGCTCTGTCCCCTCACTTCTGGTGTTTACTTTTCCTGGTTTCCTTCAAAGCTCAGATCAAATTCCTCTTTTAGCAGGAGCCCTTTCCTTGTGCCCCTCCAGCTGCTAATGCCTCCCTTTCTCCGGTTGCATTCTACCTTCTTTGTATATATCTTTTATGTACCTGCTTATATGTGTCTTATTATATATAATGTAAGTATCTTGAAGGCAGTGACTTTTCACCTTACTTTTTAACCTAGCCCACAGTGCCTGGCACACAGTTAGTGCTTATTTCATGCATGTTGACTGATAGAATTTATTCAACCATTCCACAGCAATGGCCACCCACTTTGTTTCCAGTTCCGTATAATAACTAAAGTTTTAATATAAGTATATTTGATACTTATGGGACTTTCCCTTTGCCTTTGATATTGTCGGGACATATAATAAATAATCATATTGCTGGGTCAAAGGATTGTAGTCACCAGTGTAGTAACTTTTTGCGTATAGTTCCAAATTGCTTTCCAGAATTGCTGGACTACTTTCCAGCACCGCCAAGAGTCTATTAGTGTGTCTTCCCTCCCATTGCCCATTTAAAAATTATCATATTCCTTTTTTGCCATTTTTTTGTTGGTGTGATATGGAAACTCAAAATTATTTCAATCCGATTTCTCTTATTGATGATTTAAAGGGATACTTGATAGATTTCCTTTCTTCTTTTGAGAATAGGTTTTCCATAGCCATTAATTGTTTATCTATGGAGAATAGTCCTTGGGTTTGTTACTTTGTTTATTATCTATTGTTGCTACAGGGCCAACCACCACAAGCCTATCCAAAGAAGTGGCAGAAGGAATACTTTGAAACAACTATTGGAAGAAAAAAAAACTATCTTCCTTCCCTTCTCCCACATACAACCTGGTTATATCTGGTTATATATAAGTATGATTTCACCCTACAGATTCATAAGGTATTAAATTTGAAATGAATGAATAAAGATGTATTCAATGCTTACTATATGCAAAACACTAAGGATACAAATAGAAAAGGAAGAAAGTCCCTTTTTTATCAAGGAATTTACATTCCAATGGTGAGACGATATGTATGAAATTTGGGACAAATTACTTTTGTAAGCAGCAGTAAAGAATATATTTATGCAGTTTTTTTTCATTTTCATTGAAACTAAGTAAAAGATGGGCATCCCTATCAAATGTAATATCATAGATGGCCTTCTCCACAGGATATTTGGGAAGTCATGCCCTCTAAGTTTGCCAGATGTGACTTGAACACCACTTGCACTAAATGCTGAAAATGGTGAAACACATTCTTCTACCTTTTGCAGACTTAATGCTTCTGGTGAAATCTCATTTCTTGTCAGAATTTCATTGGTTGATTGGAATATGGACCTATTCCTTTAACCTTCCTGGGATCTATTGTGGTGGAAAGGGAACAAGAAGATTTACCTATCAGATTATATTCCTTTCAATTAATGTCATGAAAAGTCTAATTTCAGTTCTTGTCACATATTGATCCCGATCATCAGTACTGTGAAGGTCAATAGAGGAATCCAAATATTCCCTGTTAGGTCCTCTTCTATATACTTCCAAATCTAGTGCTTATTCCTTGTGTTCTTCCTGCCTAGAACTTATACAGTAATTGAAAAAAAAGATTTACAAATCCACCCCAATAATCAGAGGTGCATAATAATAATAGTAATAAAATAATAATAATAATAATAATAATAATGATAATGATAATGATAATCTGGGCACACAAGAATATTGGATAATTGCCAGGTACATAGATCCTTCCTAGAGAAAACTGGAGTTAGCAATAAGTATTCATTAGTAGAAAAGTATAAGTGGTATAATATGAAAAGGCGGTAGGGAAATAATGACCCTCTGAAGTCCATATGAATGTGGCCCTATGGTCATTTGGATAAGAGACTATGTGCATGTTGGTATAGAAATGTAAGCAGATGTTTTCAGTCATTAATTGATTATGCAAATTTTCTCTGGTAATTACTTAGAAGTAGTATCATGGCAACTGGAAATGTTGTATTATGTCAGAGTTACAGGAATCTTGACAGAAGGAATCTGAAGAACTCGGGAGAATTTAATTTGAGAACTCTAAGTATAGAGCTAAGATCAGGTCAGAGAAGGGATATTCTTTTTTTCTTCCTTTTTTTGGAGGGCAATTGGAATTAAGTGACTTGCCCAAGGTCACACAGCTAGATTTTGTGTTAAGTGTCTGAGGCCGGATTTGAACTCAGGTCCTCCTGAGTTGCTCTACTCACTGTGCTCTACTCACTGTGCCACCTAGCTGCCCTAGAGAAGGGATATTCTTTAGGTGGTGTGAATAAATAGTCCATTATTAGAGCCCACTGTTTCTAAGGAAGGATAGAGATATGACTTTAAGGCATATTAGGATCTATTACACTACATCTTTTCACTATTTTTACATATATTCCATTCCCTTTGTCACCATGTTTCTTTTCCCTACCACAGGTAAATCTATTCCCAAAGCAGAACCATAAGAAACTCAGAAACCCATCTGCATTCAAGATAGACTCTAATCTTTTGCATGTTTTTTTTTCCAACTTAAATACTACAGAGGGGTGGGTTGGGGGACAGGAGTGAGAGAATTTGTACACTAGATTAGGACCTAGGTCCAATGCTTTTAGTGTGTCTCTTTAAAACAGATTCCAATTCATAGCCAGGGACAACATTTCCCTGACACTCATTACCTCCTTGCATCTCTCACTCTCATATATGAAGTCAATTAAATAACTGTAGCTGTGGACTACTTTTTTTTATGAACATGTCAAATCTTTATAAATAAACATCCAGTAAAGAGAAAAATGACAATCTAATTCATCTTTATATACAGAGTACTAACGGCAAATGGGTAGGGAGATTGCACAGCTGCCTGGGTGATCCCAGGAGGCCTCAGCCCTGGCTGGGCCCAGTTCAGGCACCATCCAATCTGGTGTGGTACGACACAGACAGAAGTCACTAAGACATTGAGTATTTGCAAGACCAACTACCGACTGGACAACTGCACCAAGTGTCAGGCCATTTGTTCTGGAGCTAATTGAGAGGGATGTGGTGGTTCAAGACGGGTCTTTACATCATACTCCGTGGCTGAAGGGGTGAGTGGAGGGAGGAGGAGTGGGGGGCACTGGGAAGAAAGGGAAAAGAGGGTCTACTTTGTAAATTGAATGAGCCACAATCAGGCCGTACAGGCCAAGCACCTCACCTAAGATCAGAATCAGGATCATCCCCAAAAACAGTTGGGGCTGCTGCGCTGTCCCCCAAACACCAGCATCCTACAATGCCAATGGCAAAGCCAGCTGCCAGCCTACTCAGGCCCACACTGAGTCCTGCTCCCAGCTGAAGGAAGCTCTTGAACAGGGTGATTCCCGGTGTCAGAGAGTTGGCAATGAGAACAGCCACCACTAGACCATAGATAGCAATCATACCAGCCATGACGATGGGAATGATTGACTTCACGATCATCTCAGGTCGCATGACTGACATGGCTGCAATTCAGTGCCACTTTTTGCTGTGCCATAAGCCGCACCAAGAGTGCTGAAGACCATGGTGGCTGAGGCGCCCATGAGGGTGAAGAAGGATGTGTATTCGGGACTCCCAGACATGGCTGCCCGGGGTCAGTAGGCTGGAAGGAGAACTAGGCGAGGGGAGAGAGGCAAGGGCATGGGGCTGGGTAGCAGGTAAAGGACTGGAGGGTGGGTAGGTGGGTGGGACAATATGAATTCAGGAGACAGGACTACTTTTTTTTAATATCTCTATAATCCTCTTTCTGTCTCTGACCTCATTGCAACTTATAAGATGCAATCACTAGCATTTAGTTTATGCTACTTTGATCACAGCTCCTATGCCAGATTCTCAAGCTCTTCATTGGCTATTAACAGCCCTGAGGCTACATAGTAAAGCCCTGAAATAGAGGCCTATTTAGCTGTATATACCTTTATCTTGCTCTACTGCTCCTGACTCCTGACTTTTAAGTGTGTAGTGTAGTTTTACAGAATGCCTCTCAAGTCCTGGTGTTCTGGGCTTTAATTTCAAGTTGTGGTGGAAGCATCTGACAGTTTGCCTCAGGCCATTTCCCTCTTTGCTGTGTAGATACCACCCTGAAGATGTGCTTAATTACATTACTATTACAAACTTTAATTAGATTGAGTGACTGTATTAGATGCTGAAGAGCTTACCAAAATAAGTAATGTATGAACCCTGTTGCATGTGAAAAGGGTATGTGAGTGGTATAAGTTGCTTACAGAGCCTGTAAAGTTATATTACTTCAAGCTGAGGAAATTGGGAATACGTCATAGGGAAGGTAATATTTGAGCTTGTCTATGAAAGCATAAATTAGGATATTGAGAGAGATGGTAGGAGTGTGGAAGTGGGTACATGTATAATATGTTTAAGGATTGATGAGCATTCCAATTTGGCAGGTGTACATAATATGTCCAAAAGAATAATGTGAAATGTGGCTAACATAGAGTTTAAAGTTGTGAAGGGCCATGGATGTCAAATTAAAGTATTTTCAATGCTACAATGAATTTTATCTAATCAAATATTTATTGATCACCTACTATTTTGTCAGGGTAAAATGAAGGGTACCAGACCACTAGAAGGAACAATTCCTCAACTTGTGAGCACAACACCAAATTATATTCCAGTAGGAAGGTAGAAATAAGAGGCATTCAGATATGAGAGATTCTTTTCATTCTGGTTGGATTATGCTTCTAAGGCAGGGTTACTCCTGTCCCATATCCAAGAGTTCTTACACAGTTATTTGGGTATATTTTAGGGAAATTTCTACCAAGGCAATGAGTGGATTGGGACAAAGCATGAAACTTGGCATTATTTTCTAAGTTGTACCCAACACTTATGTAACTGTGGATGTCAATTTGATTTAGGATACGTAATTTTTCTTTCTCCAATGTGAACTTACAAAGAATTAAATTTCTACATCAAAGCCTCTTCAGGGCATGATCTGTTTAAGAGAGGGCACAAATGTAATGTTAGTGGACACTGTACTCACATCAAAGACCGGGAGAATTTTCAGTAACAGAAAATCAGTATGGGAAAGAGCCTTGTGATCATGTCATAAGAGAATCAATGGAAGGAACTGAAGATTTCTAGCCTGGAGAAGACTTAAGTAGTAATATGATAATGATATTCAATATTCTGAAGGGATATGATGTGAGAGAAAGTTTGCATCTTCTCTCTCTCACAGAATAGAACTAGAAGGAACTATTGGAATTTGTAAAAACAAATCTATCTCGAAATAAAGAAAACCTAAGAATTAGAGCTTTTCAAAATTGGAATAGACTTCCTGGGGAAGGTAATAGCTTCCTCAAAGTCTGTATGAAGAGATTGTCAGACGTTTTGTAGAGCAGATTCCTGTGTTGCATATGGCAACGGAGATTCCATATAACTTTGAAATCCTAGGATTTTTAATTTATGAAATTGAATTATGAAATAGAAAATGTGAATTATAGAATATATTTAAATGATAAAATTTGAATTATCAACTACACAAAGTAATACATCAGGAACCCTAATCTGAATTACATAGGGGGGAGGGCTACTACAATTCTCCCCAATAAATTAATGTATTAAGCAAGAATGTCACCTTTTCCCTATTCTTAACATAGTGCTGGAAATACAAGTGATAGCAATAAGACGAGAAAGAAATAAAAGATGTGAACAGAAGGAAAAAGGGAAACATAATTATCCTTATTTTCTGATAATAGTAAGGGTGTTCATTGTCTGTGATTGAGTGATGAAAAATATGAGAAAAATCGTGCAACTACCTAAAATAATTCACATATTTAGTGTTATTTTTTTTCAAACTACCAAGAGCCTACTGTAAAGATTTTGAGAAAGTTAACAGATCACATTTGTATGAATAAGAATTTTAGAAACTTAATAAAGATAATGGCAAACATAGAAATAAAAGTAAAATAATAATTTCAGATTTCAAATTATATTATAAAACATTTGATGCTGATTATTTTTAAATATGAAAAAGGTAGGACATATTAGATAAGGAAGAATGAAAAATCTAAATCAGTTTTCAGCCTGGTATTCAGTTAACTTGAGATTTCAAATTACTGTGCATTTGACTACAGTTTCTATAAAACTGGCAAAAACTGAATTAGCCCAACATATAAAATACAATAAAATGCTACTTAATACTCAATTAGACACAGAATTTTTAAAATTCACAAATGGGATCAAATACCTTTCTTAGTTTTGACTAGGGGGAGAATTCTTTTTTTTCCTTAATAGTATTTTATTTTTTCCAATTACATGTAAAGATAGCTTTCAACATTCATTTTTATATGATTGTGAGTTACAAATACTTTTCTCTGTCCCTTCCTTCTTCCCTCCCCAAGAAAGCGTGTAATCTTATATAGGCTATACATGTACAATTGTATTAAACATATTTTCACATTAGTCATGTGAAAGAAGAATTGGAACAAAAGAGAAAAACAATAAGAAAAAGAGAGGAAATAGTGTGCTTGGATCTGCATTCAGACTCCATACATACTTCTTTCTCTGGATATTAGAGAGTATATTCCATTTTGAGTCTTTTGGAATTGTCTTAGATCATTGTATTACTGAGAAGAGCTAAGTCAATCAGTGATGGCCATTACACCATGTTGTTGCTACTATGAACAATGTTCTCATGGTTCTTCTCCCTTCACTCAGCATCAGTTCATGCAAATCTTTCCAGTTTTTCCTGAAATCCACCTGCTCATTTCTTATAAAATAGTACTCTATTACCTTCATATATCACAACTTGTTCATCCATTTCCCAATTGATGGGCATCCCCTCAATTTCCAATTCTTTGCCGTCAGAAAAATAACTGGTATATTTTTTGTACGTGTGGGTCTTTTCCCAAATATTCATATTATATTTTGTAATGTTCTCTGTCTAATGTTTGGTCATAAATTCTTCCCTTCTCCATAGTTCTGACAGGTATACTATTAGAAGGAGATTTCTTTTTTTTTCTTTTTTCTTTTCTTCCAATTTATTTATTTTTATTTATTTTTATTTTTAGCCAATATAAAATAAGCTTTCTTTTCAGTCTTCATAAAGGATGTGTATATTTTAAACATTGACGAATTGTTCTAAGTTAGCAAAAACATAATCTCTCAACTTGTCTTTCCCTGAACAATTCACTTATGTTACAAATATGACACAAATGTTAAAAATATGTTGTAAATAATAACACTGAATAACCTCATCCTTCTAGCAAATGTTTGTATTTCTCTTAATTCTGAAGGAAGGCATACTGTCTATCAGTTATCCCATCGTTTGGAAAGAATGTGTAGATAGGTATTTTCTTCTATCTTAAGACTGCTTCTGCTACAGAAATATGTATTGTACTTCATGATGGGAAATCAGAAAATCATGCACCGGCTAGAGAAAGCAACCAGAATTCACTTATACCCCAGTTAAAAGAGAGATTAACTTAGCAAGAGTAGGAATTAATATAAGACACTAGTGATTCTTATTAATTTTTCCACTCTATTTGGTTGTGAATACAGTATGGCAGTGGTGAATGTTTTCTTTCTACACAACCTTCTTCCACTTCTACTTCTACTTCTAATAAGGGTGGTATAACAATGAAAGGGTTGGCTTTGTCATGTCCTGCTCTGAGTTTCTCAAGTATACACAAACATGCTAAGAAAACAAGTTTTCATAAGGGTATCACACTTTAGGAGTATTTTGGGGAACTATCATGGTAAAAAGGAATGGCTTTCACTGTCCTAAGCTAGAAAGCAGAATTAGAATCAGAAGTTATGAGGGTAGAAGCTAAGGCTCAATGTAAGGAAAAAAATGAAAGCTAAGCCCAAGTGGACCAAGCTGACTCTTGAAACAATTGACTGTCCCTCACTGGACATCTTCAGCAACAGACTGGGAGGCCACTTGGAAACAGAAGAGATTCCTGAATAGTAAGAGTATGAGCTAGAAGAACCTAGAAGTCGTTTCTAGTTCTAATATTCTATATGATAAAAAATACCTCAACTAATATAACAGTTCTTTGTTCCTCGTCCTGATACACTCAAGTAAAAGGATCACCAGCATGCATACTTTTCTTTGTAGCTTAAATTAAAATATTAAGTATTCTCCTTCAAATATGACAAATTAACATATTCGTTTAAAGGTGTACAGCAAATGTTACTTGATAGGACCAGAACAGGACAGAGCTTCTGTAAATCTATCTAAGCAGAGTATTTACCGGCAATGCTTGAGAGTACTATAATGTAATTATTTCTTCTTCAGTCCACTCAACTAGAACTAGGCCACCTCTGGCATTTCTTCATCAGAGTCATCTGATCCATCTTGGCTATCTAATTTCTTCAAGTCTACCTCTAAAGACACATCTTTCTTCTTATCCTTGTTAGGAATTCCATCATTAGCACAAAGTTTTCTCATCTTAATATTTGGCAGTTTCTTCAGATCACTATCCCAGTCCTAGCTGTGTCACCTTGGGCAAGTCATTTGACCCCAAGTGCTCTGCATTATCCCTGAAAGTTCTCAGATGTTTTGCATTCACAATGTCAGGAATTTCTCTCTATTAGTTCACAAGCATCTTTCTTAGTATACTCTCTTTTGTCAGGATCAAGGTGACTTTGAAACCACTGCAGTTTCTCACCTATAATGTTTAGACGCAAAGCCTTTTCATTCTTCAACTTTTCCTTTCTTTCTTGTTTGTGAGCTTCTCGATTAAGTTGAGCTGCTTTTCTGCTATAAGGATGGATAACTTTTTTCTGCTGTCCTGCACTTTTCTCCTTGGGTGATTTTGGCATGGTGACGTAGATGTCACCGCCAGCGTTCACCATCCCCGCCCGACCTCACTGTCCAGCCATGAAGCGCTCCAAACCAGTCCCAAACTTCTCGGGAATCCACATGCACGGGGAGAAAAAGTGTCAGGAAACACCGGAAGGGGAAGTGTGTGCGCTTTCCTAAAACGTCCCTCGGCGACAAACGGGTTCTGGCTTCCTCTTGAGAACCAGGCCGAAAAGAAAATCCAGAAGCGCTGTGCTGGCTAGCCTCTGGTTCGAGGCGGCCCTAAAGCGAGAGACAGTTGGGAATAGAATCGCCGACCCAGCGGTAGTCTGAAAACAATGACAGCAGTGGAGTAGGTCCCTTCCGGTTTGATTCCCCCTCACACAGACACGTCCTCAGACTGCTGACTCTATAGTTCCGGGAATGGAAGACCTGCCGAAGTGGATGTTAGAGAAAGGAAAGACGGACTAGGAAAAAAGAAAGGATCAGAGAGACAGAGATAGAGAAGAAATTTGGGTGGTATTCATGGGTCACAGCACCCCAGCCTCAGATTCATGGAAAGGATATTGGCCCAAAATAATTTTTCCAACTTTTTTTAAAATAAGGTCTTAGTTATCTTTTTTTCTATAGCCTTAATTTCCACTTTTGTATTTCTTCCTCTCCACCTTTCTTCCCAGTACTTTCTGACTTATAAATTAAAGACTCGAAATTCCACACCTTGCCAACTGTGTAATCACATTCCCTTTCTGAGTCTCATTTTCCCCATTTGTAAAATGGAGTTGGACAAGACCAGGACTTCTTACTCTTTTTTTGCCTGTGTGTGATGGACCCACCCATTTGTTAGTCTGATGAAACCTATGGCACCCTTCTCATATTAGTGTTTTAAAATGCATAAAACAAATGCATAGGATCATAAAGGAAACTGTTATACTGAAATATAGTATTTAAAATGCTGTGACCAGCACAGTTGTATGGCCTAGCTACCAGCTGAATAAAAGAAAAAGAGAGAGAAAGAGAGAGAGAGAGAGAGAGAGAGAGAGAGAGAGAGAGAGAGAGAGAGAGAGAGCACACTACCAGCTGAATAAAGGAAAGAGGGAGAGAGAGGGATGAATTCCATAGTCTGTTTGTTACAGAACCATTTCATACAGAGCCCTATTTATTTATTTTTAGTTTTCAACATTCACTTCCATAACTTTAAAATTTTTCTTCCCCTTCCTCCTCCTTTCCCAAGATGGCATTCAATCTGATACGGGCTCTAAATATACATTCCTATTAAACACATTTTCACATTAGTCATGTTTCATAGAATTATAATGAATGGGAGAAACCATGAGAAAGAAAAAAAGACAAAAACAAAAGAGAACGTAATCTTTG
>JAQQSW010007041.1:0-13802 GCA_028646575.1 Pseudocheirus occidentalis | reverse complement strand
AAAAAAAAAATGACTCCCCCACCAACCTACAGTAGATTATCTAACTTCAAATCCAGTCACCTTTCCCCCCTACCACAGCTGAGTGTTGTAGCCCTGATGTTACTTGCTATATCTTTGAAATTCCACTAGATAGCTATGATCATATATGACCCAGACGCCAAACAGACTAGCCCGGTTTTCTCCTGTTCACTGACTTATGCTCTGTGTTGAAATGGTGCTTGTCTTGTAAAGGGTCCCACGGTATTGAGAGCTTTGCTCAGCCAGGGTGTTAATGTTACACACCGGCCATTCACCTCAGATGATCTATGGCTTCATCCAGGCCAGCATTCCCTCCACTGGCACAGATTACAACACTGTCATACCTTAGTAGACAGCTTTATGGGAATCTGTGGTTTCAAAAGAGAGTCAGTATGCCTCTGTTGGCCAGCGTCTAGCAATAATTCTCTGAATAAACCTAGCGAGGCCAAGTCTCAGATTCATTCCCAAACTAGTACTCAGTGCTTTTCCAATTTGAAAGGACTTGCTATAGATTTTGCTCTGTGGGGACAATTCCAAGCCACAGGGAGGCATTGGAGGAGAATATTAGCGGAAGACACTTGTAAGAAGTGCACAGAGTACTACATTTTTATAAGTGCTCTACAACTGGGGGGGGGAGGGGGGAAGGGGAGGACAGACAAGCATTTATTAAATACCTTCTAGGTGCCAGATGGGGCAGTGGTTAGAGCGCCAGACCTGGAATCTGGAACAGTCTGGCTACCATCCAAGGGTTGTCTATGAGAGTATTCAGGCCGGACAGGGCAGCTAGGTGGTGCAGTGGTTAGAGTGCCAGACCTAGAATCTGGAACAATCTGGCTACTATCCAAGGGTTGTCTGAGAGTCTTCAGGCCGGACGGGGCAGCTGGGTGACACTGAGCATAAAGTGCTGGGCCCACAGCCAGGAAGATTCCTCATCCGGGGTTCAAACCCAGCCTTAGACACTAGCTCTGTGACCCTGGGCAAGTCACTTCACCCTGTTTGCCTCAGTTTCTTCACCTGTAAAATGAGCTGGAGAAGGACATGACAAACCACCCTAGTGTTTCTGCCAGGAAAACCCTAAATACAATCATATTAAACATATTTCTACATCAATCATGTTATAAAGAAGAATTAGAACCATAGGGGAAAACCACAAGAAAGAAGAAACAAAACCAAAAAAGAGTGAAAATAGTGTGCTTCAGTCTGCTTTCAGATACTGTTCTTTCTCTGCACATGGATAGCATTTTCCATTGTGAGTCTTTTGGAATTGTCTTAGATCCTTGTATTACTGAGAAGAGTTAAGTCTATCAAAGTCGCTCATCACACAGTGTTGCTGTTACTGTGTACAATGTTCTCCTGCTTCTGCTCACTTCACTCAGAATCAGTTCTTCTAAGTCTTTCCAGGTTTTTTTGAAGTCCATCTGCTCTTCATTTCTTATAGCACGATAATATTCCATTACATTAATATACCACAACTTGTTTGGCCATTCCTCAATTAATGGGTATCCCCTCAACTTCCAATTTTTGGCTACCACAAAAAAAAAGCTGATATGAATATTTTTGCACATGTGGGTACTTTTCCTATTTTTATGATCTCTTTGAGATACAGACCAAGAAGTGGTATTGCTGGGTCAAAGGGTATGCACAGTTTTACAACCCTTTGGGCATAGTTCCAAATTGCTCTCCAGAATGATTGAATCAGTTCACAACTCTACCAGCGATGCGTTGTGTTCCAATTCTCCCACATCGTCTCCAACATTTATCATTTTCCTTTTTTGTCATGTTATCCAATCTGGGACCTCAGAGTTGTTCCAATTTGCATTTCTCTAATCAATAGTGATTTAGAGCATTTTTTCATATATGTCTGTTTTCATAGATAGCTTTAATAGGTATATCTTCTGATATCATTTTTCAACATAAATGTGTTACTTGGTATTGCCTCACATATACTATTTAAACCTAGCTGAAAGTGTTATCTACTCTAATAAAGGGGTCAGACTAGATGATCTCTGAGGTTCCTTCCAGGTCTGATATTTGATGAGAACCCTTACTCAGACCCTGATTCCACTCTTGCTTTTCCAGCTAATCATGTGTGTGTGAAAAGTTATATACGCTTATCCCCTCAAAATCTACTGTAACCCACAGAGTTTCCTGGCTTCTTATGGGAATGATTTTTATTGCCAGAATTTACATCTCCCTGGAAAAGCACGGACCATTTTTCACCTGAATAAAAAAGGAGTAAGAATCCTGTTGCCTGATGCTCTTAAATTAATGTTTCATTAATCTCTGTAGGAGAAATGTTCCACTAGATGAATTTTTTAAAGTTAACTGGAGGCAAGAGAATATTTATTTCTTTGGGGACTTCTTTAGAGGAATCCCTTCTCTGAACTTAGCTTTTGTCCCTGCATTGCTTTTATTGCCTGGTGTCTTCTGCAGTCTGATAGGTTGTGACCCCATCACGAGCTCATGTAAAATGAGATATCACTTTTTCAATATATAACAATTGGAAATGTGGAGGGAGAATCACACACAGTAGCCCACAAACAATGAATGCTGTTCATCTCTTTCTCCAGCAGATCTCATACTTTCCCCAAGACCCTCTGGCTGTCCAGTTTCATAGAAGCACTTTATGATTTAGACTTCCTTTAGAAGGGAAGCAAACTTGGGTGCTGGCCGGAAGGGGAGCACCTCACTTTCCCAGTATTCTGGCAAATCTAATCCAAAAGCTCATAAAGGCATCGAACGTTGAGTCACTTCTCTGATCTCATGAACTCCTCTCAAAAGGGAAACATACTTAGGGTATCTCGATGGGCTACTCTCTTTCCAATGGAATTGCCCTAATACATATAATTCACAGTAATGGTCCAGGTCTTATGCTCCCTCATATCATGGCTTAGTTCTTTATGGGCCGCATGCAAATATCTAGCCGTCAAAGATGGACTATAGATTTAACATAAAATAGAAAGATACATCCTCCATTAAAATCCTATTTCATTGCCTTTTCCTAGTAAAATGTAAGATCTATGAGGGAGGTCTCTCTCCTGTTTTGTTTCACCCCAGAAGGCAAAACCAGAACCAATGGGTAGAAGATACAAAGAGGAAAATTCAGGCTTGACATTAGGAAAAAATTTTCTAACCATTAGAGATTTCCAAAAGTAGAAGAGGTTACCTTGGAGAGGCACTGGGTGCTCCCTCATCAGAGATCTAACAAGGGATAGAGGAAAACAGTCTGGTGAATGGGAGTAGGCCTCTCTTCTATGCAGTCCTGAAGAATCACTGAGCTTACTTCCAGCTCTCAGACCTTTGATCTTGAGAGGGTGGGGATGGATGGTTTCCTTTTAATCTTTTTCCCTCTAGTACCTAAAACAGTACCTTGCACATAGGAGGTCCTTAAAAAGGGCTTATTCAATTTGTTGAATAGACTACAGAAGGGCCACAGAAGGTTATCCTGAAAGGCTGTGGCAGCAGAATGCTGCCCTAGCAAGCTAGAGAGGCCAAGGATGAACTAACTATGCCATCCAAGGGCCAGCCTAGCTAAGCTGTGAACAGCTCATCACCAGAGAGCGGGCCACCAGCCACCAGGCCACAGTAAAGTCCCTCTGCTGAGGCACGGAGGGCTGGCCACCTGACATCAGTGTAATTGATGAATCTGAATATCCTTGAAGTGTCCAAATAACTGAAGTGTCCAAATACACATAGAAGGATTCACCCATGTAGGTCTATGCCCATCTGCTTTATGTAGTTAATGTTCCCAAATCCAGGTGGCATACACCAGTGGTACCAACCTGAGATAGAAAGGAGGGCTGCTAAACAGTTGCATAAGGGTCTCTGTGAACTGAATAGTAAAAACCACATAGTGATATCATCCCTTTTGTATTACTTTCTTTATTTTGTGAAATATTTCCCAATTACATTTTAATCTGTTTTGGTGCATTTGGGAGCATTGTGGGCCACGTGCAGCCTTGGGGCTAGAGCTTAACACTTATGGTATAAACAACAGTGTTGTTGTGGGGAAGGCCCTTAGCAAAGCATGAAGGCCATGTAAATGTGAGCCGCTGTAAGAGACAGCAGGGCCTGCTGGTTGGAGAGTGGTCAGGAAGACCCGGGCTCAAGTTGTGTCCTTGACATATACAGGCTGTGTGTCACCCGGGATAAATCACTTTATCCCCCAAACCCCCCAGACAGTGAAGGCTGGAAGGTGCAGAGGGAGTGGCAATCTGCACTGGTGGAGGATGCTGCTCACCAGGAGTTCCCAGGCTGATGAATCCCAGGTCTTATCAAAAATAATAATAACCAGAATGCAAGGTAAAATTCATGTTCTTGTTTTCCTTTTCCTCTAGTCACCCTTCTATCTTAACAGGTCTTAAAATAAGAAACCTTTAAGATGAAATTATTTAAAATTCTTTCCTCCTACTTCAGTAAAGTAAGAAAAAAATATAGCAAGCTAAAGGTGGGGGAAAGATGGGAGAAGTACAGAAGGTATTGATAATTACTGTATTCTATGATCATTACCCCCAGTTCATTAAAAAAAAATTACTTGGCCTGAATTAGAGAATGGACCTCCACCGATGGAAAAAATATAGGGAGAGACACTGGCTGCAAGAAGGAAAATGTCAATAAAATGGTGACTTCTTGAGAGTAGAATGAGCATTTTTGTCTTAGTAGCCCTGGTGCCTGACGCAGCTGCCTAGTATACAGTAGGCACTTATTAGATGTTTGTTGATCTATTCCTTCATTCGTCTTGGTCCTGGTTACCTGAATAGGGGTCTGGAGTTCACTTCTGAGAAACCTTTTTCCTTTGGCTTTTTTTTAGCTAGAAGGGGTGGAGGAGAGCCTTCTTCCTTCAGGTAAGGTCTTCCTCTTTGGGCATCTTCACCTGGACAGCTCAATCTCTTACTGTATATTTAGGATGGTCTCACTTATCCTGCAAATGCTGTTGGGATAAATCTATTTCACAGTTTTCTGTTCTCATTAAATAAAAAAATTCTGTTGTCCTTTCCCCCAGCCTTCAATACAGCAAAGTGTGAGAAATTACAAAAAGAGAAAGAGGATCTGGAGAGAAGGTTTGAGGATGAAGTAAAGAGACTCCGTTGGCAGCAGCAGGCTGAGCTCCAGGACCTGGAGGAAAGGCTGCAGCAGCACTATGTGGGAGAAGTGAAGCGCCTGCAGGAGGAACACCGAATGCAGCTAATGAGACTCAAGTGTCAGCACCAGGAACAGGTCAGCACCTTGGAACACTGGGAGACTCTCTCTCTCTCTCCTGAATTGTGGACAAGGTGTAAATGGGAGAGACAGATGAAGGGCAAAGCCAACACAATTTTCAATCAGCTAGGTGGTTTGGCAAATACAGTGCCAGACCTGGAGTTAGGAAGACCCATCTTCCTGAGTTCAAATCTGACCTCAGACACATAGTAGCTGTGTGACCTTGGGCAAGTCACTTAACCCTGTTTGCCTCATTTTCATTATCTGTAAAATTATGGGGAGAAGGAAATGGCAAATCACTCCAGTATCTCTGCCAAGAAAGCCCCAAATGGGATCACAAAGAGTTGGACAACAACGAAAACCTAGCCTTAACAAGGCTTCATGCATGTGTTCATTGAGTGAGCAGGTGTTTATTAAGAGCCTTGCATTTCATAGAGGCGGTGTGTTGGATTCCAGCAGGACACAAAGGAAATAGGGGTCACTTTTTGCTATTATTAGAGAGATAAAGGGACTGGTGTTGCTAAAAAATAAAAAATGTTCGGAGACAGCTTTAGAGGACATCCAGACATAGCCATCAGAAAAAGCAAGAAAAACCAACAGAAGAGTCTGAGAGGGAGCAGAGTAGGTAGGAGAATTCAGAAAGTGTCCGATCATTAAAATCAAGAAAGGAAATGGTATCAAGGAGGGGTTGGCCAACAGTAGATAGTTTTGAAGTCAGAAGACCTAGCTTTGAGTTCTGGCTCTCCCACTTGCCTCCTATGTGGCCTTGTTTGTTTGTTTAATTTAAATGGGAATTAATCTTACTGGCTTTCAGGAAAGAGGACATGAATTAAATCACACAGGATACAAAACCGTGGGTGGATTGTGATTACCATCATTGGAAAGAACGCCTAAACTGATACATGCAAAATCCAGTAGAAAATTGGAATACTGACATCTTTTTTAAAATTCTGTTTCTCTCAAGTCATATTTGTATTCTTATGGGCAGCCATCTGCTGGCTGTGTGTGCAAATAGGCAGATGGCGCCAGGTATATAGCTTGTAGCTTGAATATATACATATACATGTATGCATGTATGTATGTGTGTAAACATATATACGTATGTATTTCCTTGGGATTATTCTTTGTCAGTTTTGTATACATATGTTTTGTAGATCATAGAATCACAGAATCTCAGCATTGGAAGGGACCTCATCCATTCCAACCCACACCTAACCAAGAATGTTGGCTACCCAACAAATAGCCATCCAGTCTTTCCTAGTAAGGGGAAAGTCAATACCTCCTGAAGAAACCCATAATACTTTGGAATAACTCCAAATATCAGTTAGTTTTACCTTCAAGCAAGCTCAGATCTGCTTCTCTTCATCTCACATCCATAGTCTATGGTTGTTATGATTTGGATAACAGTTCACTTTTATATTATGAAAGCCATTTCTAAGCAAAATTGTGAACCAATGGTGTTTAGGCTAGTATCTCTGCTATGTTCATGTTCATATTATCTTTTTTTATCTCTTTACTAAGTTAAAATCTCTGATAGGTGATGCTTTCTGTGTATTTCAACCTGTTAAAGCGTAATAGATTTTTAAAATCCTGTGAATTTCATACTTTTAACTAATTCTGACTGACCATGTTCCCATTTGTGTGATTTTTACTGAATATACATTAGCAACCAGCACCTAAGTGGCACAGTGAATAAAGAACTAGCCCTGGAGTCAGGAAGATTAAAATCAAATCCTGCCTCAGTCACTGACAAGCTGTGTGACCCTGAGAGAATCACTTAACTTTGATCTTCCTCAGTGCCCTCATCTGTAAAATGGGAGTAATAATAATAATATTAAATATCAGCTTCCCAAGGTTGTTGTAAGGGTTAAATGAGATATTTGTAAAGCACTTTGCCAACCTTCAAATGCTATATAAATGCTAGCTATTATAATTATTATTTATTTCTATTTGCAGAATAGAATAAATTCAACCAACTCATTAACTCTTCCACTGATTCCCATTTCCAGAAAAAGAAGACAGGTCTAAAAGAAAGCAATACCGAGTGGTTATGCTCTATTGAAAATGCTCTCTATGCACAGTAATCTCTTATTTACCTTTCTTGATCTCCAACTTCCCTGACCTTTACAATCTTAGATACAAAGGTGGAAGGGACCTTAGAAGCCACAATGCCCTCATTTTACGGATAAGGAAACTGAAGCCCAGAAACTTAAATGACTTGCCCAAGGTCACTTCTATCCTTTGTGCCAGTTTATGCCCCCTGGGGCCAAGTAGAACAAGTGTCATCCCTCTTCCAGAGCACAGCCCTTTAAGTACATGAAAACCACTCTCATATCTCTTCTAAATCTTCATTCCACTCTCTAGATCACATTCTTCTGCCCTCTCTCTAGTTCATCAGTGTCCTTCTTACAATATGATGCTGAGAACTAAACAAAGGTGCTCAGTCTGAACTGGAGCACTATGGGATTGATTCTATCCCTGGTTCTGGAAACTTTACTTCCTTTAATGCTGCCTCAGGTCTTGCTAGCTTTTTAGCTGCTCTGTTGTGCCGTGCTGACTCATTTAATAATAGCTGGAATTTAAATAATGTTTTAAGGTTTCTAAAGCAATTTCACAGACATGATCTCATTTGTTCCTCAGAACAATATTATGAGATAGATACTTTAGTTATTGTTATCCCCATTGTAAGGGGAAAGTCAATATCTCCTGAAGAAACATGATGAGGAAACTTGAGATTCAGAGGGGTTTGGCCACACACCTCTTAAGCATAAGAGGCATTCTTGACTCCAAGTTCATTACTCTTTCCACCATTCTCTTCCATTCTTTCCCCTCTTTTGTAAGATGAAGGACATTTGCCCTTCGTTAATCCAGAGGTACCAGTATTATATAATATTATATAATTCACTAAGACCCCAGATTGTTTTCAAATGACATTCCATCTACCCAGACCTCCCCCCATTTTGTGTTTGTAAGGTGATTTTTGAGCCCCTAAAGACTTTGCAGTGATCATCATTGCATTTAAACTTATCCCATTTGACCCAGCCTTCTAGCCAACTAAGACCTTTTTGTATCCTGACTCCATCACCCAGCGTGTGAGCTCTTCTTTCTTGATTTGTATCATCTGTGAATGGGATAAACATGCCACCCATCTATTTATCGAAGATAAAATTGTTAAACTGCACAAAGCCAAGCAGAGATTCCCTCTGAACTCTAAACCACACTTCAAGATGACACAAAACCATTAATGACTGTTCTTTGGATCTAGCCATTCAGTCAGTTAGAAATTCATCTAATTGTACCATCATCTATCCGACATCTCTCCATTTAAAATGTGTAAAGCAGCACATGGTAAGCTCTTAATAAATGCTAAGAATAACAAGATTTTTTCAAATACTTTGCTAAATGATCATCTAATTTCATTCCTCTGGTCAACCATTCTATTAATTCTGTCAAAAAAGGAAATGAAATTAGTCTATGAGGACTTATTTTTGATAAAGTCCACTTGGTTCTTTGCGATTACTGATTCCTTCTCAAGATGGTCTCTAACTATCCCTTTAATATGTTCTAGAATTTTTCAAAAGAAAAAAAATTAATTCAGTCTTACTGGTTTGAAGATTCCATTCTCTTTACCTTTTTGGGGGGGAAATCATGACATTTGCCCTTCTTTGTTCCTGGGACACCTTTGTCGTTGTCCATGATCTTTCACAAATCACAGTTGACTTTAAGGTTATAGCATCTACTTGTCATTCAGACAATGATTGATCTTCAGGGGGTGGTTATCTAATTTGTATGGATTTACTGGGCCCCTCGATTCTCTTGTTGACTGAATTATTAACCATATCACTGTCCCTCAGAACTTTAAGCAGAAGGTGAGTAGGACAGGAAAAAGAAAAAGATGATAAAACTCAAATCCGTCAGATTTCCTATTTGTGCGATTTTTTTTTTTTACTACATATACATTAACAATCAGTAGTTAGGTAGTGCAATGGATAGAGCACTGGGCTTGGAGTAGGGAAGACCTGAATTCAAATCCAGCCTCAGACTCTTACTAGTTGTGTGACCCTGGACAAGTCACTTAAGCTCTGCCTGCCTCAGTTTCCTCAGTTGTGAAATGGGGATAATAATAGCACCTGACTCCCAGGGTTGCTGTAAGGATCAAATGACATATTTGCAAAAGGCACTTAGCACAGTATCTGCTACGCACCAGGTTCTGTATAAAGGCTTATTTCTCTTCCCCTTCTCTTCCTACCAAGTCTGCTGAAAGATCTGATAAGAAAGACTGCAATGAGAAGCAAAGCTCTGAATTTAGTGATCCGTGCTGGGATGCCCAGGCTGCTGTTACCAGGTGACCCCCGTCACAGTATCAGGGATGATCAGGAATTGTTGGTGTTGACTTCATAGATAATGGCACAGCTATCAAGTGGCTTTCTTCAGTGGCTTTCAAGATCTGATTAGTCAGTCTGTTTTCTCTTCACTTTCTCTTCCAGTGGTGGGCAATGGGAGTTTGCTTACATTGCTTCACCCGCGGCATTTTCAAAAGCTAAGTATTTGCTTTAATTAGAAATATTCTTACTAACTTACGAAGACCCCCAGATTTGGTAGAAGATTTTACCCCCAAGATAACTCCAACCACCTTACTTTCTAACTTTGCTAGTCCATTAGCTTTTTATAGAATTAGCATGAATTGAGGTATATTTCAAGGAGAAAAAGCCTCTCTCTCCAGTGTCAGGGTAATAGAGGAAATTGATCGAGAGGTGGGACATTTCATATGGCTCCTCAGTCTCCGTGGGAGTCTGGAAGAAGGACTCTCTGAGGAGAGCTTCTGCTGCCAGGCTTTTTAAGTAAGTTTGAATCTATGATGCTTTGCAACAAAGTAGCGCTTTTCATGGGTTTGTTCAAGTCAGCTTTCTTTCTCCCTAAAACAATCAATCCCTTAGCACAAACATCCCTTTCTTAAGTTACTTAAAACACATTTTCAGATACAAAAGAGTAAAATTTTCCCATTTTGTCTCTTTATCTTTATAACTGTTTATAACTTTATTATTATTATTATTATTATTATTATTATTATCCAACTTTTATTAGGCCACCCTTATATGACACTCCTCATTGCTCACCTTCCCCTGGGGCAACCTGTGGGCACTCACTAGATCTTAATAAGCCTGGCTGCCCACCATTCAGGCTAAGAAAGACCTGCCTGTCTGTCACAGATTGGAAATGTCTGATCCCAGACTTTTCTAAAAGAATCTTTTAGTGTTTTCCTTTCTTAAAGGTCCTACATCCCAAACCTAGATCCATCATCCTAGCCCCTTTGGGAGTGTATGTGCAGGAAGGGCCTACCTATACCCCAACACTGTATCACCAGGCCACGGAGAAGCCATCCCCTCTCCTCTCAACTAATATCCCACCTTCTACGGGAAGATTTTACCAAATCCTCTTAATTTTAATGCCGCCTTGCTCTTATTTCCTATTTATTCTGCATAAAACTTGTTTGTTCTTTCTCTCTTTGTCTCCTTTTCCTCTTTGTCTCCTTCCTCTCTTTGTCTCCTTCCTCTGTCTCCTTTTTCTTTCTTATTCTCTCTTTCTTTCTTTTATTTTTCTCATTAGATTATGAACTCTTCGTGGGCAGGGCCTGTCTTTTGCCTCTTTTTGTATCTCTAGTGCTTAGCACGGTGCCTGGCACAAAATAAATTCTTATCCACTGACTGCTATGTCTAGCTTACCTGGAATTTTTGGCACTGCTCAAGAAAGACCGAGTCATTGGGTAGCCATTATGCTGGCATTTTCCTGGGGTTCCTAAATGTTTATTTTGCTCACCAGATCATAGCATATGCTGAGTTCTAAGGGAATGATTCTCTTACCCTTGGCAGAGGCCCTCTCTGTCTGACAAGATTGGCTTTGAATGGATGCCCGGTACTCTCTCCATTGTATTACATTGTATCTGTTGCATTGACAAAACAATCAGTCAGCAAGCATTTATTATGTTCCTGATGTGTAACAAAAGCCATGTTAGTTGATAAGGTTACAAAGCTTTAAAAAAATGGAATAATGTCTGGTAGGAAAAACAACATGAACACAAATAAATATATGCAAAACATCTCCCAAGTAAATATAAGATAATTTCAGAGAGGAGGTATTAGCAGTTGGAAGACCAGGTCGTAACTCACATAGGAAATGTATGTAGAAGGAACTAGACTTCTGCTGTCATCAGACAGAATGAGATCCTAAAAGGGGTATGGCTTTGTTTATTTGTTTGTTTGTTTGTTTGGAGGGGAGAAGACAAGGCAGTTGGGGTTAAGTGACTTGCCCAAGGTCACACAGCTAGATCATCCTAGAAGGTATATGATAAGTGAAGCCATGCTGTCCAGAGATCAGCTCCTTTAAACTAGGAATAAGGAAGCAATGGGACTCTGAGATACCTGTTTTCTAGGCTGTGGTGGAACAGGCAGGAGACATGTACAAAGGTGTGCTACAGTATAATGAAACATTCTTCATAGAATTGATGCATGTGTGGGAGCAGTAGTCTGGTTGTCGCAGCAGGGTCAGAAAAAAGAGGGGGAAGCATTTCCCTGTGTGTCTAGGAAGGAAATGTAGAAAGATGTGCAAGAGAATGTATAAGCCATTCCAATGAATTTGCTTTCCCATTATTTGTTTCATCTGATACAGGCATAGTTTTCTTGAAAAAATGAGAATTTAATCTGATTTGGGTTCCTTTCACAAATTAAGCAGTGACAGTGTAGAGTCTGAATTTTTTTCGTGCTAAATGTAAATCTTCTCTAAATGAATTAGCCAAAGCTTCTGATAACGGACATGAGATAATTCTGCACAGGGCTTAATAAAATTAACCCTGCATCTCTTATGTCTAGGGATGGCTGCTGCCCTCTTGTTATGCTGTCCTGTAATCAAGTACATCTGTGCATCAGACAGCTGTGGGAGCAGAATGGCATCTGGGAGTAGCCAATTTGTTCTCTAAAATAAAGATATATGCCATCCCTCATTAAATAGGATACTCATCATGACAGTAAAGACATGTTCTCACCTCTTTAAGTCAAAAGAGAGAGTATTAGCAGCCAGAACTAGTATATGA
This sequence comes from Pseudocheirus occidentalis, assembly GCA_028646575.1. Taxonomy (NCBI): domain Eukaryota; kingdom Metazoa; phylum Chordata; class Mammalia; order Diprotodontia; family Pseudocheiridae; genus Pseudocheirus; species Pseudocheirus occidentalis. The sequence goes on along the minus strand of JAQQSW010007041.1, from coordinate 1,498 downwards.
GTACCACCAGGAGCAATTACTCAGTGGGCCCCTAGGAGGCTAAGAGTAAAAAAAAAAGCAGTGCGAAACCAGCCAGATCTGCCATAGAGTGGTAACAGATAAGAGTGAGTAGCATTTTGTGATCTGGGGTTCATGAGATAAATTTGTGTTTGTGGTGTATTATTAAACCTTAATCACTGAATGGGTGTTGCCTCAATCAAACTGGGAGATCTATTAAGGACCTTAGCTTGAAAAGGCCAAGGTTCCTTACTACATCCTGGGCCATCTCCAATCATTCTGATCTATATCTGGTCACTAGACCCAGATGGCTCCCAGGGAAATAGTGAGGCTGGTGACCTTGCACAGCCCTGCCTCACTTAAATCCAATTCACTTGCATGTCATGGCATCACCTTCCTGATATCATGGTCCTCTTCAAGGACGAAGGACAAACAATAACAACTCCCAGTGTAGTTCTTGAACTCTGAACTTGGACTCTAAAGACCTAGTTAGATTCCAGCTGTTTCTAAGATTCCCTTAGTAACTACATGATTTTAGGCATGGCCTTGCTTTCCCTCATTTGTCAGAGACTAATCGTTGCACTCCTGGCCTTACACATTTGTGAGGAAGAGATTTTTAACTCTAGAGTGCTGTATTAATATAACATTTTGCCCCTTCTCCATTGTGTTATAATGCAGACATACCTTGCAGTATTGCCCTTATGTTTCCCGGTTACATTATCGATAGCTTTGTTACTGTAGGGAAAAATAGCCTGATAACACTATTTTGCTTCACAGCATGTTTTTGTGTAACCAATTAGTGAGATTAGCATAGAATGCTTATTTATCTTTCATTTCTTTTCAAGAAGGACTGAGGTTTTATTGATACGAGTTAATCCTGTAACCTACAATGGCCCACAAATTATTTGGAGGCTTATAAGACCTGGGTCTGACTTATCTACAGGTCTTTGTATTAGTGTAACACCACCACTGCCACCCCCATTTAGAAAGGAAAGTGATCATTTCCTGACTCTGTGAAGAGATGCTCCCAAAAAAGGGAGGGTGGCCCAGTAAAGCTAGTCAAGGACAGTACAGTGAATCTGACACACCAGTCTTCTCTCTGAAACATGGTGGGTAATTATTCTTTAATGTCCCTGAAAGTCTGTGAACTTCTAAACTGCTGAACAGTAATAAGACTTATACTCTTAATTTTAGCTCAAGTACTCCCATTAGCTTCAGTCAAAAAACACTCAGCCAAGACAGTGGACAATGAGTAATCTTTCTAGTTAAACACCCAATAGCATTGCAGTGAATCAATATTTCATTAATAATAATTTCTTGGAGTATTTGTGGATATATGGAACCATCATACCATACTCAGTATATTTATAGTGGTATTCCATCACTACATAATCAAAGGCACACCACACAGCAAATCATGAGTATAAAAAACAAGCTTTAATAAATATTACCAACCAACGGATCAAGACTGCCTAGGGAATATGGGGTCATTCTTCAAAAC
>JAQQSW010007040.1:0-13802 GCA_028646575.1 Pseudocheirus occidentalis | reverse complement strand
AAAAAATCAGGCAGAACCAACAACCAATAAAGAAGGCAGCTGAATTCTCCAAAATTGAATGGGAGTGAATTATCACCCCACCTCCACTATCATTGTGATTTGATGATATTATCAGTGCTGATGACAGCCAGAATGAGAAAAAGAATTAGGCAGCAGACATATATAGTCAGAGAACCATAGATCTGGAGCTGGGCTTCATTTTACAGATACAGACACAATGTTAGGGAAATGTAATGATTTTTCCAAGTTCACACAGGTAGTAAATAACAGCGATGGAATTTGAACTCTAAAGAAACAGCCCTTTTTCTATCATGCCATATGCTTGTGTATAATAATCATGTCAAGCCAGAAAGGTACTGGATGAATGAGAAGACCAATGTCCAGGGCTGGGTGATCATAGACGGATAGGTGACATTTATAAAGCAAATTAAGACTTGCTAAACAGGATCCTCTGAAGTAGGTACTATATGCATTAAAGTTCCTATCTGAATTGTAGACAAACCATGCTCAGAGAGATTTTAACTTCATAGTAACTGTCATTTGTAAAGTACTTGGAGGAAGGTTTTCTATGCATTGCCTCGTTAGGGCTTCACAATAACCACATTAGGAGGTAGCATTATTATTATATAGTATTATTCCTGTTTTACATATAAGGAAATAGAAATCGAGAAAGGTGATATGGGACTACCCAGGAGTCACACAGTTTCAGAAGCAGAATTCAAACCCAAGTCTTTCTGGGTTTAGCCTTGGCACTAAGACTCTGAGAGTCAATACATGGATATCCCAGGTATTGACACTCAACCAGGAGCCATTATAATGACACTATCTCTTTTGTCTTCAGGGCTGTTGACCTAAAGAGAATTAAATAAAATAGCTCCTTGCTAAAGTTGGAAATCTGAGCCATTGTTCCTCTGGATAAAATGTTCTCAGAAACAATGAAATGCAGGTTAAAGCCAGAACTGTTGCCTAGAGATAGGAAGAATAAAGTGGGGAGGCACTCTTACAAATAACTCTGAGGCTGCAAGCTCCCTCTGCAGCTTTCTCCTACTCAGAAAATGACTTTCTGGGGACCTGCTAAAACACAATCACTTATTCGAACTACAGGGGCTTATTGCTACCAGTACTTGGGGGGAGAAAAAGCCAGACTAGCTGAGATCAAAATGAAGGGCTCTGTCCAAGGTGGTGCAAACCTTTTGTCTGTCTGCCTCTCCCGGTCTTCTTACTGATTTCACTTGTTCCCCATGGCATGGTTAATGACCCTCGATTTCCCTCCCTGCAAAGGTTGGGGGGGGGCACAAAACCACTGCTCAGCATTCCCCCTGAATCTATGCATCAATGTTGCCAATTTGCCCAGTGCGCCGAGTCAGGCTTAGTCCTGAAAGACATGAGGAAGTTATAGAATTAATATGAGGTTAGGAATGTTAATTGTTCTATGTTGATATTATTGTAGCTGGTGCTAATGTGAAAATAATTACTACCCTGTGTTTTTATGACCCTTTTCATTGCCCTCTGGTGGATATGGAGTTATATGGGCTATTGATGGTAGTGACATAATGCAGGAGGGCTTTTATTGCCTTAGAAATACAAATGGGGGAAGGGAATGGCGGGCAGTGGGAGATGTTGAGGGTGGGAGGGCTGGGTTTGGAAACATTGCTTTCTTTGTGATCTTTTTCCAAGAGCATTTAATCAGCTATAACAATAAAGAGACTGAAAAGATCAATATGCCTTCTCCCTAGATGGATTTTAGGATTTAGGCAGAACTGTAAGCAAGGTGTGGCGACTGGGGCTTCGAACCAGGGGACAAAAATTCAGAGGGCATTAAAAGTGCTTGTGTTCCTTCAGAGGACAGAAATCACTGCACATGGCACTTAGTTTATAAGAATAATTGCTTAAATTCTAAAAGGCTCATGATGAAAAATGCTGCTTCTAGAGAAATAGCTGATGAACTGAGTGCAGATTGAAGCATACTTTTTTTTCCCTTTGTTTTCCTCGTGTGTGTGTGTGTGTGTGTGTTTCTCTTTTGCAACATGGCTAATATGGAAATATGTTTTTTCTTGACTTCACATGTATAATTTATATATTATATGCCTTCTCAAGGGGTGGAGGAAAGGCAAGAGAAAGGGAGAGAATTCAGAACTTGAAATTTTAAAGAATGAATTTAAATTTTTTACATGTAATTGGGAAATATTTAATGAAATAAAATACATTTTGGAAAGAAAAATTAATTAAAACAGGAAGGTACCAGACACCAGGAAATTGTTAGGAGACAATCTCCCTAAGATGAGCACTTCCTGCTTCTTCCTCTACGTGCTACCCTCATAGAAATGACCCTAGAGAATAGAGAGACCCTGTTTCCTTCTCATAGGACCTTCTGTGCAAAGGTTCAAGTGTGCTGTTCCTAACCTCAGTTCATCTTTATACGTTTGTTTGAGGGCGGTTTTGGTTCTGGTTGTATTTGGTACCAGGACTGCTGGTTTTGGTTTCAAGACTCAAGATCCTATTCCTAAACACTCCTTTACTGATGAGAAGTTAAGGATAAAGGTAGATGCTATTAGGATCTCTTAGGCTGTGGTGGCAAGAGAGCATCTTATAACATACTGAGGTCATCTGGTGTGTCCTATATTATTCTATATACTGTACTCATACATGTTCACTTCTGTTTAGGAGAAATCTTCCCACTGGGAAAGCATACACTTTGGCATCTGCCCATACACACAGTTCCAACTTAACTTATAGAATTTGATCCCTTCTGTGGACTATGCTTTGATTGGGTATGTTGAAAATTTCACTAATCCATGGTTAAAATGTAGGGTGAAGAGAACAAGGCTAAACTGGTAAAAAGTCTGAGTTATGAAGCATTTTTTTTTTCAGAAAAATGGTCAAGAAAACTAGTGTTGCTGAATAGAGGTCTTGTTTGGCTTTGCTTAATTAGCAGATAAGAATTCCTTGTAATTAGAAGGATCCAGACAGACAGTTAACATGTTAATTCTGAATAGATTTTCAATTAAATAGGCTTTAAGATATATTTGTAGGAGGGAGTAATCAGGGGAAGCTTTAATCAATTTGGTGAGTTTCGTCACCCTACAAACCCATTGAATTGATTGGAGGACCCATAGAACTGATCAGGGCTTCTCCTGTTTTTCCCTTGCTCCATACTGGTTGAATTGAAACCTAGACCTTTATGAGACACATTGAGTGAAATCAACGATAATTGAGAAGATCACCTATAGAGGAAAAATAAAGTGGATAAAAATGCATGTTTCTTAGACCATGCTCAACAAATTAGTCAATCAATGTATATTTTGAACAGTTGATCTAGATGGACATTTAAGTGAGCTTAGACCTGCAAGACAGGACAGGATGAGGCTGGATTGCATTTGGAAAATTCTATAGTATTTATAATGATTCAAAGTTGCAAAAGACTATCACATTAATGTGAATATTCTCCCCAAAATGCTCTATAGTTGGAAATCATGAAATGCCTCAATCTAAGAATTAAAATTACAAATATATTGAAGTGAAACATAAAGATCCATGAAGGGCACAGTAGGCTGCCACATGTCTCCAGTTATGGCTTGCATTCAAGGAGTGACATCAAAAAATTATTTGTGAAATATATAACCAGAAAAGGAGGTGAGATGGGATTATAGTCAGATGGAGAGCCCGAGTTTCACAGTGTGCAGAGGTAGTGTATTAAGAAGGATAGAATGCTGTACTTGGAGTCAAGAAGACCCTGAATTAAATACTACATCACATACTTACCAGGATCAAGTCACTTAACATGTTGGATGCTGAATTTGATAGGTTCTTTGTTCTTAATACCCTTCTAGCTCTCATTCTATGATCTCATGTATATTGGCACCCAAAGATACTAAAAGACATGGAATACGGGATTTCTGTGAAAACATATATAAAGGACAAGATGGCAGCTCAGAAGTGCAATCTCCCTTGATGGAAGGAGCATCCATACTGATGAGCTCATAGATCTAGCAGAGCATCAAAGCAGGACGTATTTCTACTAACCCCTGCTTACCAAACTAATGATGTAAAGGTAAATTGATATACAGTTCAGCTCCAATTGCCACTGGTTTCAAAGACATGACATAGAGATGTTTGAAGTTTTATTACCTTACCCTACAAGAGGAGCCCTCCATCCTTATCAGTCTACTCCTAGCTGGAGAAGCCCATTTGACTGGGTCACTCCAGTCCTAAGTTTCTATTTTAGAAAGGATGTGTAATTGCAATGGTGAAGGGATTCAGAGCCACTTTCTGTGAAGATTGTTGAAGGAGCTAGAGATAGTTAACTTAGGAGGAGGCTGGGAAGAACATGACAGCTACATTCAACTATTTAAGAACTTTTATGTGAAGGTCACATAGTATAGTGGAATGAGGACTGGATCTAGAGTCAGTCCACCTCATACTGATCATGTGGGCTCCAGCAAATCATTTCTTTTCTTTGGGTCTCAGTTTCTTCATCTATAAAATTAGGAGAGTGAACTAGACCTTCTCTAGGATCTCTTCCAGATTCAACAGCTTATAAGACTTATTCTATGTAGATTGATAGATATTATCATCTATGATGATCGATAGGAAATAAGTAGATAGATAGATAGATAGATAGATAGATAACCATTTATCATTGCTTACCATGTGCTAGTCACTGCATTAAGAGCTAAAAATACAATTACAGGTAGGAAGAAAGACAGTCCCTATTGTTAAGGAGATTATATTTTAATGAAGGAAGACAATGCATAAAAGAAAGATGAAAAGGAGTTGGAGGACCTACGAGTCTGGGGAGTGGTAGAGAAAGTGAAGAGAACTGGGACTGCAGCCTGGAGGAGCATGAAGAAAAGCGAGAGAGGGAGAAACAATGCAGCTGGCAAATAGGTGAGAAGAAGTAGATTGCAAAGAATGTTGAGGCAAGAGTGAGATGAAGCATGGCTGAGATCCTTCCCCAAACAGCAGTCTCAGGGAGGGAGTCACCAATGAGGAGAGTAGGGCCCCAGGGCATGTAAATCTACAGGACGAGACTAGTACCAATGGGTGATAGTTACATGAGGGTTACATTTTCCTCCATTTAAGGAAGTACATTCAAACAATTCCAAAATGGAACCAACTGCTTCCTGCAGCAGTAAGTTCTCCGTTACTGGGAGATGTTAGGGCACAAGTTGGACAATTACTTGATGGAATGTAGAAGGGACTCATGTATGGGGAAAGGTGCTGGGGTACTTGACTTGTAAGGTCCTTTTCAAACCTGGGGTTCTGTGATGCTGTGATGATGGCTAGAAGTCATCCTTTTGGGTCTTAATTAACTCAGACCTCTATATACCATTTAGTTGAAAAACTAAGGATCAGATCCCTGTGGCAAGATCTAATTCCTTTTATCAGCTGAACTGCTTCCCTCAGGCAGAAGTTGCAGCTTTCTTGGTTATTCAAGATCTCAATATTTAAAACTACATAATAGAAAACCAATGTTCAAACCAGCCACAAAAGCTTTTTTTCTGAAATAAATGTACACACATGCATGGTGTATGTGTCTGTGTGTGTTAGATACTCAGCTCACTGCTATTACAGGCTTATAAGGTATTTACTGTCCCTTATTAGCCGGACTCGTCTTTTAATGTTCTCTCTCCTTTTGAAAAGCTGTGAGCAGAGGATTGAGCCAGGTGACCAAGAACCCTGCAGGACCAGCACTGGTGCCTGGAGTTTATCATGGTAATCAAATAAATCTTACAATAAAGACAACCCGGCATATTTAACGGGATGCATAATCATCCTTGTGCTGTGTGGTAATTAGGAACAAATGATAAACACTTCATGTAAACAACATTTAAGAGTGTTGCTCCCACACTCTAAATGGCCTCAGCTGGAAAGAGGGAAAGGGAGGATTGGTTCTGATGGGAAGCTCTTCTGAGGCCTCTCAATTAGCAACCCCAAATGACCCAAATCAGATCATAAATTTAGAGCTGGAAGCAACATTTCAGTTCAGTTGTTTCTGACTCTTCATGATCCCTTTTGGGGTATTCTTGGTGAAGATACTGGAGTGGTTTGCTATTTTTTTTCCTCCAGCTCATCTTACAGATGAGGAAACTGAGGCAAACAGGGTTAAGTGACTTGCCCAGAGTCACACAGCTAGCAGTGTCTAAGGCTGGGTTTGAAGTCACATAAAGAGTAGTTTTCCTGACTGCAGGGCCAGTGTGATATTCATTGCACCACCTAGCTACCTGAAAGGGACTTTAGAAATCGTTTAATCCAAACTCTTCATTTTACAATGAAGAAATTGAGGGTAAATTGGCTAAAGTCTCCAAGGTAACAAGTGATAGATCTGTGTTTGAACTCAGGCCCTCTGTGCCAAGATCTAGAGCTCTTTCTACTTCATTCTAGCTGCTTCCCAGGGAGGCTGATAGAGATATGGGCTCATCATGGTCAACCATAGAGCATGGGCTGAGTGCACCACTTTGTTCTACAGTCAGTATTACCATTGGTCTTTCCTCTCCATATATGCTTATGAGTACTCAGAAGGGCTTGCCCATAGCCCAGGGTTCATGGTCCTCAAGTTGAAGGAACCAGGAAGGGTGACATCCTATTTATCTTTAAGGCAGGACCATTCTCCTCTTCTGAATGCTACAGATGCAAGAAAAATCCGTAGCCTAAATTTTAGGAAGCTAGTGGGAAAGAAGGAAATGAAACAGTGACCCCCATCCTCTAGCAAGCGTGGAACTGGGGTGAGGGGTGAACTGAGTTTTAGAGGAGAAAGAAGAGTCATTGGTCTGTAAAATAGGATGGGGGTTGGATACCCTGAATTCTCCTTTCATTTACCCATTTCCAAGGCAAGTCTTATACAAGGGAGTAGGTTGAGTAATATGGCTTAAAACAGGATCTTCGTTCCCAAATTGCCATCCTCCTTGCCTGAAAGTCCATAAGGTATTAGAGATCAATTAGATTAACAAGAAAACATTCCTGGGGGAGTTAAGAATTACCAGTCAGTCATACCATAGAATAAATGTATTTAATTAGTTTGTTTTTCTAACATCTGGCTGAGATTTACTGAGGGAATGGATGTTTTGAAGGGATCTAGGGGGAGAGGTAATCTGGAAACATGGGAGTACTTTAGGGGAGTCCAGGAATGGATGGAATTATTATTATAAGGGGGTTCTAGAAAACCATAGGGTAACATGAAAGCTCTGCATACTCAAGTGTGGCAGAAGAAAGGGAGAAATCCAGGAGGAAAGATGAAATGGCACCAGAGATAATACTGCCTAAAACCAGGTCTTCCTTCTCTGCTCCTAGTCAAGTTTGTATGGAGTTGTTTTTTCAGTCTTGTTTGACTCTGCAGCCCCATCTGGGGTTTTCTTGGCAGAGATACTGGAGTGGTTTGCTGTTTCCTTCTCCAGCTCAGTTGACTGATGAGGAAACTGAGGCAAACAGGGTGAAGTGACTTGCCCAGGGTCACACAGCTAAGAAGTATCTGAGGATATATTTGAACACTGGAAGATGAGTCTTCCTGACTCCAGGCCTGGTGCTCTATCCACTGTTACCACCTAGCTTCTCACTGTCATTTTTGCTCTTCTGCCATCATTAATTTCACTCCATTCAGTTGGAATAGATGGCCTTCTGGCTTGATATTTGTGTTCCTATTACCTGTTCAGACCCTGATTGTTGTCATCTATGGATGGTCACTTTCCTCCCTTTGGAGTCCAGGCCCTTACCTGCACCTTCTTCTCCATCCCAACCCCTCTCCCCTTTCACACAGCCTTCCATACCAAGCTCCTCCCTACCACCCTCCAACTCTGCAAGGCCTCTCTGGTCTACGTCAAGGACAAACAAGACCGTTCTTACCTTAGCACCTCTTCTCCCTTGCAATGACTGAACTGAATTTGCTCCAGGTGCCACAATTCCTCTTTATAACCCTGGCTGTATATATTCATTTATTAGAGACTGGGTCTTCTTTTTTTTCCTTTTTCTTTTTCAGTCTCAGATTGTACATAATCCTCACCCTTTTCTGTCTTTTTTTTACTCAGCATCGTATGCCCTTTCCCATTTGTTTATCTCCACCACCACCCACCACTTCTCTCCTCCTGTTCTTTCTTCATTGATATATAGCACCTGTTGTCCAAAATACAGATGGTCCTCCATCATCAGGCCACCTCTTGTGTCTGTGAGGTAACTGGATAACATTATCACCTCCTTGGAGGCTGTAACAGTGAGGGTGGAGAGGTAGATGTTTTCCTGTCCCAGTTAAGATGGGATGATCTCCAAGTTCCACTTAAGTCCTGTTGTTCTGTGATAGGACGCTATTCTTGGCTACCTATTCTTCAAAAACTGGGATAAATAAACTCTGAACGTTGCGTAGAATCCCAGAGCCAATGCACTATCTGCTGGTCAACAGGCAGAGCTATTTTTTCCACCCTTTCACATTGTCTTTTTACCATCCTGTGGAAGCTTAATAATAAAAAAAAAATAGACAACCATCAGATGAAACTAATTATTTCAATCACCAGGAAGAATTCCTGTCACAAAGCAGAGGACCCATGGCAAGCAGCCAGACAGCCTTTTCTTCATCATCCTCACAACTTGTTGACCCAAGGTAATGAGGGTCTATGCCCTAGGGCAGTCATGCTTATACAGCCCAAGAGTGCCCTTCAGGTCCTGGTGAAGGCTACCCTGTGGAATTCTGGGAGTGGCAGGTCGTTGAGTCAATAAGAGATGCATCCAGGCATAATGGGAGATGGGCAGGCTCCTTGTGGGGAGATTATGAGGCTGCGAACCTCTGCAGCATTACTTCCACAATCCCCAGCCCCCTCCCTCACCCTCAGAGAGGGCACTTACCCATGCCAACTGTTGGACTTTATCAAATAATAAAACATTCACAGTGGGTATTGAGAGGCATGGAATTATTCTAATGAGTTTGGTGAAATCTCATTAGAGTGAACAGCAGGCTATTACAAAATGTACGATCTGTGTGCAAATGGATTCTTTTCCCCCATCTGACTCTGTGTGGTTCCTTGGGCTCTTAGAATCAGAGCTGTCAGGGGGACAATTAGTCATTGCGATATAGCCTCGGCATGAAGCTGTTCGTTTGGAAGGGTTTCAAATGTATCATGGTTAAGGATGGCAATGACTTGAGACCTGGGGGATACCCTCAGGGCAAGGCCTTGGTGTTTCTCCCTGAATTCAATCAGCAAGTGGGAAGGGAGGGAGGCCTAAGAGAGCAGGGAGGGGAAAAGGGAGGCGGGAAGAGCATCAGGGACCAATTTTCCAACTGAAAACAGACACGGCTTTCAGGAAAGGCAAAGGCCGATTACGAAAAGAACTGCAGGGACCCCCTGCCTTAGTAGGAGTTGTAACTGAAGGAACATTACCTATTGCTATCGCTCCTGGAACTGAATGCTGGGGAATTCTTGTCCTATAATTATTAGCTTCATTACCATGATAAAATAGACCCTCCCGCATGCCTAGAGTGACAACAAGAAGCCTGAGGCATTCAATAATAAACCAGGGAGATACTGTTTAAGAAAATGAGATGACAACTCCACCAGAAGCTAGGACACCTGCGGTCTAGGGTGCACCTGTGGTGAATCCCTCCCTCCTCCTCCCACCCCAATTCCTTTGCTTCTCTTCTGTCTTTGTTTTCAAATATAAACCCAAAAGAAGATCCATCATAAGACCGTTGAATTTGAGAGCTGGAGGGGACCTCTGTAAAGATTTTGTCCTTCATTTAACAGATGATCTAGACAGGGGTCATTTGTTCCAGATCATGCTACCTGTTAGGATTATACCTCCTGTCTCCTGACTCCCTTGCTGTTATGCTGCCCTATCAGGTACCAGCATCCTCTGGTATATGACTCAAAGGCAACACAGGTAGGTGGTACAGTGGATAGAGTGCTAGACCGGGAGTTAGGAAGTCCTGAGTTCAAATCCTGGCTCAGATATTTACTAGCTTGGTGAATCATTTGACTTTTTAGCTTCAACATCCTTAGCTGTAAGTTGGAGATTGTTGGTTGAGAACGAACTCTCACAACTTCAAAAAGGTTTTTAGAAAGAATTTTATTAAGTTGGTTTGGCAAAGAAGAGAGTGTTGAGTCTATATGAGGCTTAAATTAGAGATTATTCAAACCAGGGTACCAGTATGCAAACTGCTCAACATTGGCAATTTGCTTGAGATGCATATCAAGAGGTAAGTATAAACATTCAACAAAACTAGGGCAAAGCCAAAACACGAACTATTGGGGAACCTAAAACACAAGCTTTGAGTGGATCTAAAACTTTGTGTGTACCCCAAAAGAAGACTTGAGCAGGATCCAAGCATTCCTTACAGCAGTCTTTGGCTTCCATGGAGGGTTTCTGGAGACAGCAGGACCTACATAGGAAGTTTGGGGTTAGATATTTTCTTTCTTTTTTTTCATGGATTTGTTTATATACTTTTAGTTTACAAGATTCAGTTCCACAATCCCTTGAGTTTCAAATTTTCTCCCTTCCCCTTCCCCACATGACAGCATGCAATCAAGTACAGGATCTGCAAATACTTTCACATTAGACATTAATCTGGTTATAAAGAAGGGTTGTAACCAATGGAGTGAACAATGGGAAAGAAGAAACAAAACCAAACATGGAAAAGAACGAGAGCATGTAGAGCTTCAGTCTAAATGGAGAGCTTCGGTCTCCACTTAAACTCTGTTCTTTCTAGATCTTTCTCTGAGTGTAGACGTCTCCTTCCATCCTGAGGCTTGTAGAGTTGTCTTTTAACTATGCGTTGCTGAGAAGAGTCCAGTTTATCAAAGTTAGTCATCATACATATGATGTGTCTATGATTGTGTACAAATTTTTCCTGATTTTGCTCTTCTCACTTAGCATCAGTTTGTATAGGCCTCACCAGGTAAATATGAAGTCTGTGTCCTTCCCATTTCTTATAGCACAATAGTATTCCATTACATTCATATACTACAACTTTTTTAGTCATTCCCCAGTTGATGGGCATCCTCTTAATTTCCAGTTTTTTTGCCACCACAAAGAGAGATGCAATAAATACGCCAAGTGAGATAATAAATGCTCATACTTTGGATTGGAGAAAGTAAAAGTTTACAAGACGGGCTAGGAGAGCCCAAGGCTGAGAGGGCACTTGATTTGTATCTATAATTATACTAAAAATATATGGGAATAGGATGGATGCAAGTACATTGAGTTCCCACCTCCACTACACTGCCATCTTAACCACATATGTGAGTGTATTTTACTTTCCTTTTGCCCTATGTTTGTTTTTCTGTGTGATTATGTAAGACCATGAGAGAAGGAAGAGAAAGATGATCTCTGGAGAGGCTCAGAGGAACAAACAGGACTAGGAATCATATTGGAGACAGAGCTGCTAAGCTGTCAGCTTCCCACTGGAAAAGGCAGATTGTAGGATGGTCATAGATATGACGTATTGTACAAGGAATCACTCGTACTTAACTCTATGCTAAGGGACATTCTGTGAGTAGGCTGCAAACTCCTTTGCTTGGACATATGTAACCAGCATACAACATTCTAATACATGACTACTCTTCTTTATCAAAGGTTAAAGAAAAGTACACAGTGTGATATAGCAGAGAAAGGGCTTGATCTGGCCCCAGAGCACCTGCATCACCTGGGCCTCAATTCTTTCTTGGGATTGCATAATATGGCCTTTATGGTCCCTTCAAGTCTCAAACCTGTGATGTTTTGTTATATTTTTATTAGATAGAGGGCATATGATTAAGAGGCTTGAGGTTTCCAATCACCCCTCAGTTTCTTCAGCAATTATTATATTCAATAGTGGTAGAGTGAAAACGTAAGGGTAGAGGTTTGATACAAGGATTTCAAAGGAGGTTGTTCCTAAAAGATCTATAATTGACTCCATCCTCAATTAAAGGCCCCCAAGTCAACTCTGCTTTGTTCATATGTGATGGACACCTAGGTGGGGGTCACCTTTTTGGCTCCTCTTAGTCCCACTTGGTCTTCTTTCACCAGTAGTCCAGCCAAACCAGACTGCTTTCTGCCCCGTGAACTTGTCCTGTACACCTCAGAGTGTGTCTTTACCCCCTGTTGTCTCCTACTCTTCTATTCTTTTGTGATGGGGTCCCCAGGGGTGTACTTCCATTTCAACTACTGCTATGATTTGAAAAACAACTCAAATGTCATTTCCTTCAGGAAGCCTACTCCAAACTACACATAACACTGTGTGTTGTAACTTTAATATATTTACTGAGTTATATTGCATGGGACAGCTATCTGGATTGATGTCTTATACCTTTTGTTATTGTTCGATTGTTTTAGTCGCATCTGACATTTTCAAGTTTAATTTGCATTATTAACATTTTCTCCATTATTTTCTGAAGTCTAGACAAGCAACAAAATAATAGATCAAGCCCTGATTTGTAGCATTTGCCAATTTCCAAAGTGTATCTGCTCACTTTGAAAATTTGACAATTAGGTTTTGTGAGCCCATAGAAACTGGTTCTGGCGTACTACTAAGGGAGTGGAGGCGAAGGTGGAGAATAACAAGGAAAAAGGCTAGAAAGGTAGATGGGATCCGTACTGTGCAGGGACTTACATGCCAGACAAAGGCATTTGTGTCTTATTCTGTGAGCCAAAAGTGTCATTTATTAAAAATAGATATTATATATTATTTAAAATTAATAATGTATATTGGATTAGATTGGAGTAATTGAAGATTTTCAAGCAGGAGAATTACATGGTTAGATCTGTTTTTTGGAAGATTTCTTTAGCAACTCTATGTGGGAGTGGATTGAAGAGAGAAGAGAAAGGAAGCAGGGAGACCAATTAGGAGAAGCAGAGAGATAGCAGTGAATTAAGAGAGAATTCTGAGGATGCCCATTATGGATTCTCTTGCGGTTCTCCTTGATGTCAAATGAGATCTGACATAGGGACAACGCTTTGCAAAAACGAACATGCAACAAGATGTCCCTTCCCTAAAACCCTGAGCATGACGCCAGTGTCTTTGGAAGGCCTTATTGGTCATTATTGTTGTTCTTTCTTAATTTTTAAAAGTGGGCGGTCTTGGGTATTCGTAGCCATCATTTATCACCACCAGTAATCTTCCTTAGGCCAGGGACAGTTTAATTCTTGCGTGCTTGTTTGTTTTTGTACTCCTAGAACCTAACACAGTGCTTGGAACCCAGTTGGCTCCAAATAAATGCTTTTCGGTTGATTGCTGTTCAATTATTCAGATCATTAGTGTACTAGCTATGTCAATATGGTAGCTGGACACTTTCAAAAGCTTAGCTATTTCACTGCCCTCCAAAGGTGGCTGCATTTATGCATAAAGCTGGTTAGGAATATTTGCAAGCAAAGAAATAGCCCTGCAGAGTGACCGGTTAGAGCAGAATTTGGTGCTTCACAACATATTAGAATCCTTATAACTGAATTCAGACTTCCTAAAAAAAAACTAGCTGAGAGTTGGTTAATATGCAAATGTGTCTGTGACAGGAACAATTCACCATCCACTATTTATGGGACTGGGATTACATGACCAATCAGGCTTCCCCTCCTTTTTATACCATAATCTGGTGAGGGGAGGGAGATGGGTAGGTCACCAGTAGTGTGGTCAGTCTAGCAACCGCTGTAAGGATGTTGGCTGTGCTGAGGCTCCAGCCCCTTCTCTGACTAATTCCTCTGACAGGAACATTTACAATTTGTTAGTGGTTGCCTTATCTAACTCCTCTTACATAATCACCCATACGACCAAAACACTTTTTGTAGTCCTGCTTCATCAGCTGTGTTAAAATGACCAACAACTGAATGCGACACAATGTACCTCCCTAAAA
>JAQQSW010007039.1:0-13802 GCA_028646575.1 Pseudocheirus occidentalis | reverse complement strand
ATTTGTAACTCAAACCTTGTGGAAATGAATGATGTAACCAAGAAAATAAATTAAAATTTAAAAAAAAAGATAGAATTGGAAAAAAAGTATTCCAAGTACCAAACAATTATGTCTAAAACATATTGTAATTATGAAGTTAATTGAAAATTCAATTGCCATGTCCATTGAGAGCATTCATTTTTCCCTCTTTAAAAAATATTGATGTTATGTTTTTACATTAAATACATTTCAAAATTATCCCTTCTATTTGATATTTCCCATTTAAGAAAACATTATTAAAGCAAAACTAATAATGTAATGACATCATCTCAAAGTGTGCACAATATTCTATATTTGCAGGACCCCTGCATGTTTTTAATTAACGGAATGCTATTTTCTCTTCCTCCCTTTCATTCTGCATATCTTTGAGAAAAGAGAGAGAGAAAAGATTCTTTATAACAAATATTCAATGTCTAGTACAACAAATTTCCTCATGGATTGTTTTGCAAAAAATTGTATATGCTTTTCATTTTGCACCCTAAATCTATCATCACTGTATCAGGAGACTGATAGAAGGGTTCATCATTGATCCTCTGAAAACACAGATAATCATTATAAGTATTATAGTTCTTACAACAATCTATGCTGTTGGCAGTTTCAATTTTATTGTTTTTTATAACTGGATCTTCCCTGATTATTTCAGTCTACAAAATACTTCAAAAGTTTTCATTGTCATAATATTTATTCTGGTTCCATGGAAATCTGCATTAGCACATATAAGATTTTCGATGCCTTTTTGAAATTATGTATGTCCTAATTTCTTACCACAACATTTATTTCATTACATTTATATGTAAGAATGTATCTTACCATTTTTATATGATAGGTATCCCTTTAATTTCAATTTTTTTTGTACAGAGACTTTTCTATTTCTTTGATCTTTTGAGGTGGATGCTGAGCAGTAGAATAGCTGGATCAAAGGGAAAATACTGTTTTTTGTGTTTTTATGTATAATTCCAAATTTCCTTCCTTAATATTTGTCCACACCCATAGGTCCACCAAGAGTACATACAGTACTACATCTATTTGTCAACTGTCTCTTCAATATTTTTCTTTTTTTTGGGGGGGGGTGTCATGTTTAGTAATCTGATAGTTGTTAAGTTGATTCTTAGAATTTCTTAATTTTTCCATGTTTCTATTTGAGAGTTGTTAGATATTATTTGCTCATATATTTATAGATAATCTGGGTTTCTTCCCTTGAGAACTATCTGTATATATAATTTTCCATTTAGTAATTGGGGAATGGCTTTAATTTTTGTAAAGTTTAATCATAAATGAGAGTAAATCAATGAAATGTGTTGCAATTAGTTAAAAACTTCCTTTTCAATATTGATTTTTTAGTATTTTTTCAAAATGTTTTAATTTCATCAAATTAAATTATTCATTTATCATTCTTGATCATCTCTATCCTCTGTTTTGTCTTGGAATTTTCTTCTATATTGATCTAATATGCAATATATTCCATATTTCTCTAAATTTTTTTTACCTTACATTAGTTATCCAAATGAAGCATACCAGGTGTGTGGTGTTTGATTGTATGTTTGTCATTAGAAAATTTTAACTATTTGGAGATATCCTCAGGGAGAAGTTTTAATTGCCATTAATCTGATCACTGTTTCTTTTACATCTTTGTTCCTCAGGCTGTAGATTAGAGGATTGAGCATGGGGATTACCACTGTATAAAACACAGAAGCTACTTTGACTGTGTTCCGAGAGTTCTTGGAGTTAGGGACACAGTAGAGAAAGAGGATGGTCCCATGAAATATGGTGATAGCCATTAGATGAGAAGCACATGTGGAGAAGGCTTTACGACGCCCACTGGATGAATTCATCTTCAGAACAGTGACAAAAATGAATGCATAAGAGGCCAGGATAATTAAAAGTGTGCTCACTTCATTAAAAGTGGCAGAGATGAAAAGCAGCATCTGGTTCAAATGTGTATCAGAATAAGAGAGAGTAAGGAGTGAAGAGAACTCACAGAAAAAGTGGTTAATTGTGTTTGAACCATGAAATGATAATTGGACAGCAGAACATGTGAGTAAAAGGGAACAAACTGTACCCCATGTATATGATCCAAATACCAACAGGGCACAAAGCTTCTGGGACATGGCAACTGTATATAGCAAAGGATTGCAAATAGCCACAAAGCGATCATAAGCCATTACTGCCAGCAGGAATGACTCAGTCACTACAAAAGTACAAAAGAAAAAAAATTGTGCCAAACACCCAGAGAAGGAGATGTTTCTGTCCTCTACGAGTAGATCAACTAACATCTTGGGAGCAATGATGGAGGAATAACAAAAATCCACAAAGGACAAATGGCTGAGGAAAAAGTACATGGGGGTGTGAAGTTTGGGATTGATTCTGATGATAGCAATCATTCCTAGATTTCCCACCACTGTTATAGAATATACAGTCAGGAACACCAAGAAGAGGGGCACTTGAAGTTCTGGGTAATCTGAGAAACCCAAGAGGAGAAATGTTGCAGCAGAACTATGATTTCCTTCACTGGTCACCATGATTCATGCTGGTGAAAAGAATCTGAAAGTCTGTCCTGAAAAAACAAATTAAATGACATTAAAAAATATTAAATGTCCATTCTTTGCATGCTACAATGGTACTCATTAATAGTACAAAATAAAAACAGTGCAAAATTATACACACACACACCCCAAAATTCTCTGCTTTCAGAGAGCTGGGAGTTTAATGGGTATTCATTTAATTTGAGTATCTTGGGAAGAGTTACTGATGTTGATTGGAGTCCCCAGTCTACTACTGACTTGTATCTAATCTAAATCTGATCAAGACATATCTGACAAAGGGTCAGCCAGCTTTTGCCTAATGATGTCTGGAGAGTGAGAAGTTACTACCTCACAAGCCTGTCTTTTCCAATTTGCGGTGGCCATAAATGTAACATACCACCCCCTCCCACATTATATTACATCCCCTTTGTTGTCATGCAGAACAACATCTATGAGGAGAATAGCTCCCAGAATTTTATTGGATGGTACATAGAATTTGGGCAAACCTCAAAAGAAAAGAGGTCACTGAGTGATGGAATGGTTAAGAGGAACATTTAAAATGAAGTTAAAGCAATATCTTTACAAAAGACATTTCCAAAAACACTGTGGAAGGAATGGGTTTCTTTAAAGTAGGATATTTGGACAGGTGGGAGGAAGGGTATGGAGATAAGGAAGCTAACAGTGAAGGACAGAGAATCACTGTGATGGGGAATAAATGATCAAGAGGGTGTTTGTTAATCCCTGATAAATGAATTTGGTTAGCAACAGATCCAGAAGTTTGGTTACAGGATAAAAATCCCTCCAGAATATTAGACAGCTCAGGCATGAGAATTATATGACTCACTTTCCTCCAAGATAGGAGACTGGCTTAAGAGGGAATGGTGTTTTACAAAATACCCTAAAGGAATTTTTCCCTTTCCTGTGCATTCAGAAAATTCTGAGAGATGGAGTAACATTTCTGTGAACATTTCTCTTACCTCATTTAAGGGTAAAGGCTTTCTATTTAATATTGTGCATGACTAGCACATACTTCATTCTCACCTTTCAACAATGTTCTTTAAGTGTCTCCCACATGAGATCCTTCCTGATATACACTCCTCCCTTTTGCCTAAAGCATTTTGTGTTTATTTGCCATATATCCTATAAAAATATGCCCATTTATCCCAACACAATGGAAGATACAAGAAGTAAGGCACAGTTTTGTTGTTGTCATTGTTGTTGTTGTTTGGGTGTCACTGTATCCCTTCCCACACAGTTAGCCCCATACTTTTTATCTAGGAAGAAATTTATAAATGCACATTGATTTATGGATTTTATTTGGTTTAAGTCAGTGCTCTAGCACATTCAAAGGCTTGCAAACCTTTACTCTCATTCAGTGTGGTACACATGCCTCCCAACTTCCTGTCATGCAAGTTTATATATGCATTTTAATAAGCAGACCAATTAGATATTTTTGCCCCAAATTATTTATGTAAATTTTAATTTAGTGGGGGTAAGGCACATATTCTTAAGGCCCTTCACTAGATAATTCTTCCCAAGTTGACATGGAATTATTAATCTTTGAATCTTACATTTCAATATTATGAAGTAAAAAATAATAATTATGATTAGTAATAGTAACAATAAAAACAATAATAATAATGAGCATTCACAGAACACCTGAAGGTTTGGTAAATATTTGTAAATATCTCATTTTGTCAGCCCCTGAAACCTGGGAGAGAGGTGTTATCTTACAAATGAAGAGAGTGAGACAGACAAAAGGGAAATGACTTGCCCAGGTGCAAACAATCAGTAGCTCCCAGAGCCTGGATTTGAATTAATTTCTTCTTGATTTATGATCAAGTAGATTATGCACTGTGCTAACATTACTGAGCATCCAATTGTACTGTACTTTTATTCAGATTTCTCCATCCTTTCCATGGAGAAAGGAATCTCCTCTGAGTCCAGTGTTGATTTATTTTGCTGTCTCATTGACCCCAATGAGATTTCAAATGTATTATTTCACTATTGCTATTGGTGTTTTATTATCTTTATTTATTATTAATTATTACTGTTTTCTTTCTCCATTTTATTAAAACTCACATTTCAGCCCTTTGTCATTACCACCTAAAACTGAAAACCACAAATGGATTATAATGATCATATCAAATACTTTTATTTAATAGTTCAACTAAGTTGTAGAATTCTTTCCAGGTTGATCTGAGATTAGTATTAATGCCAATATAACAGGGCCACGACTGTGGCTCACATACATCATACCACTGAGAGAAATGACTGCAACATTGTAAAACTGTGAAATGGGTCACTTTCTTTTACATAAAAAAGGAAGTGATGCTCATGGGACAAAAAGGACTTGGACTAAATTGTAATCATGCATATTGTGCTTAAAAATATGATGAGAATAATTTATTTTATTTTATTGGAGATGTTGTTAGACGTTTGTCAATGCACCACTTGATAGAGGCTTAGGATGAAAAGAGGATTGACAGAAACCCTCACTACCCTGAAAATTTAACATGTTTGCAAATATTCTAGTGTAGAACAAAATCTTCTACTCTTGAAATGTTTGTGTGATTTTCAGCAGACCTGGCTTCATACAAGTCAGAACGAGAAAGGCTCATGTTTGATGGGTAATTGGACTGAAGCAATGGATAGATGTTTTAGGGAAGAAGATTTCTGTTGTAATTAAGGGGGGAACGCCTATTAAGACTATGTAAATTAATATTAGGGTGCCTTCAGTAGTAGATTTATTATGCATTCATTAGATAAATGGGTATGAAGCTGAAAGAGTCAATAAAGAACATTTCAATCTAATCATTTTACAAATTGAGGAAATTGGTCCTTGGTATCTCACAAAGTAGAAGAAGTGGGTTTACAGGCCAGCTCTTGTAACTCCAAATCCAGTATTTTGGTTACTTAAGGTGACCTCTTGGTTTGGCTTTTTGGAAGATTGGGTCCTAAGGATATTTAACAGGTGTAGTACACCATCTCTCATGCACTCAGTATGCAGGGGGCTCCTGAGGAAAAAACGTCTGCCAGAAACCCACCACATATGGAGCCAGCTGATTCTGACAACTTAGGAATGAGAGTCAGAAAGAACCTTTGAGGTACTTAGTTTAACCCTCATATTTTACAGTGGTAGAACTTGAGGCCAAATTGGGGAAGGCCCGAGACCAAACAAATAGCAAATGACAGATCTGAAACTCAAATCACTACTTTCTTGTCTTATGGACAAATGCCCCAAAGATGAAAAAATAATCATCAAATCTTTCCTCGAATATGACATAAATGCATACAAAATCAAGCAAATATCAAATTATTTCTCTAGAAGAATACAATTTTCTTAGCAACAAAGGAATTTTTGTTGTTTTTTTCTTGTTATTTCTATTACTTAGTGATTCACACATATATGTATGTGTGATATATATGTATATACATATACATATGTATATACATATATATGTATACATATATATATAAATAATGTTTCCATATTAAATGAATGAATGAATGAATAAATAAATAAATAAAAAAGGATTTCTTCCTTTACTGACACTGACAAGTTGGGGAGGGGGGGCGGGGAACTTCCTGGGGCTGTAATCTGAAGAACATGGCTATTTCCTGAACTCTCACTGTCTTCCTTAGCGAAATGGTATCATTTGTGATCTGGCTTCCTGAGGGAAATAAACTTAATTTACATCAAGAATTCTAGGTCATGGTCTATGAGGGACTTCAGGTAGCCTCTAGTTGAACTGCCTTGTTATACAGGTCAGAAAAGTGAGCCTCAAGGATGTTAGAAGATTGGCTCATTGCCACACACACAATTATGCAATCAAAGTTATCTGACTCAAGAATCAGTATTTTTTCCACTTTTTTAAACTGGTAGGATATTACCAAGATAGTTTCATGATTATTCTGCACTGAAAGTCCATTCTACGTGCACAGAGAAGGGATAGAACACAATTCTGGAGAGAATGCCTACAAGAGAACTTGATTTTTGAAACCTTTGTTCAGGTGCTGGATTGCAACCTATTTCCAATCCATGACTTTCTTTCATTACCAGAATCTTTGTTCACTCATTTTTAGCTATGTGATCTAGTGAAGAGTACTCACTGAATTTGGGTCAGGAAGACCAAGCATCAAGTCCTGAGTATTTCTTTTTAATTCACTTCAAGTAGGGTCCTTCACTTAATGGAAAACCAGTATAGCATTTAGAGCCAAAGAACATGGAACCACAAACATAGATAAGACACTAATTTCTTTGAGGTTTGGTTTTATCAACTGTAAAATGTGATATTTCAAAAAGAAACTTTCTCATTTTCTACCGTCTTATATCTATGTGATACTAAATGTTAAACATGTACTGTGGTCCAGGAATGATGATAGACTTTGTAATCTGAGGCAAATGCTTCCACCTCTCTGGGCTTCAGTTTACTCACCTATGAGATGAGGGGAGGGTAGCTGCGCTCTTTGATCTGCTGTAGTGATCAAGTCTGGGAGTTCTATCCCTTCGTACTTTTTTGAAGTATGGTTTGATGTCACACCAGGGTTACAGGCTTCCACTTTTCTGAAATATTCAGCTGGGGTTCCAGTCACTCTAAGACAGATATACAACCAAGGAACCAGCTATTCACACAAAACACCTTTGATTCCGAAGGATTCTATTCCTTTAAAGACAATGTTAAAAAGCACCTCTTAGAGACAGTCAACTTTTATTAAGCCATACTATGTGTTTGGCATTATTGGCACTGAAGACAAAGACAAAACCAAAACTATCCCAGCTTTCAAACACTTTAATTCAGCTGAGAAAACTAGGCATACTATGGAATTAAAATGAGTTTCCTGAATCATGTAACAATCATTTTATGTTGCAGAGGAGGAAGTTGTGTGGCAACTGGAAGGAAAGGACTCTCTTCAAGGGGAGGGTTCTTGCTTGAAATAAGGTCTTCTGTAGTCCAGTCAAGTTTTTCCTTTATTCCAGATTGCTGCCAATTGTCAAATGGATATTTTCAGTTTGGACTTTCAATGGAGGTTACTGCAGACAGAGGATAGTGTCATTGGAGAGACACCTAAAGTCCCCTTCTACTCCATGATACCTTTCTACTCAAAAACCTTCCAATGTACCTATTCAACAGTGTTCTCTTTTAATTGAAATTATCATTTCCACATTTATTCCTGGCTTTTCCTTCTCATTATCAGAACTTACTATTGCTTTGTGGTTTGAGCCAACTTAACTACAAGGATATTTGATGATAGATGCTGTAAAACTTGATTTGAGTACATTTTAGTTTTTCAGCTGTTCTAAGGAAATCCTCTCATATACAGCAACAAGTCATATATATAGTGGTAGATAACTGCCGCAACAAATTAAAGTACTAAATACAAAGCCATTCAAGTCCCTAAGAAAAGTAGTTTCCTACTGAACATTCTTTTCATTTTTTAAACATCATTAATGTTTATATTCAGTGGATTAATGAACAGTTATTTCTGATATGTTATAGAATCTTGTATGAAATTATAAGATTGTAATAGACCTTGTTTGGGAACTTTTAAGCTACATTTTGTTTCCCCCTTCTTCACCATTGATAAAAAGTTACTTTGCTTTGAAGTGTTACATATGCTTTTGCTTAAGTCTTTGACCCACCTTGAATTTATTATAAAAGGGTACCAAGTTAGTTCTTCATGCTGTGATCTAGCTTTTCCAACTGTATTAAAGAATCATTTGATTCCAAGAAAGAAAGGAAGAAAGAACAAAAGGAAAAAGAGAAAGAAGGAAGGAAGGAAGGAAGGAAGGATAACTTTTAATAGGATGTTTTCTGTTCAATGTATTATCTTCACATGTTCTCTGGTGATAATGAACCTGTTTTATTTGGGAGAAACAGCAAAATCACAAATATTAGGTAATTCATCATTTAGCTGTCTTACTGACCAAATTCTATCCATTCCTTAAATTGTCTCATCCCTCCATTCAAATGCTAATCAGGAAAATATATTTCTTTTGAAATCCACAGGTTCTTCACACATTTGTATAATGTTTAGTTACTTCCACTGTCCCAGAAGCATATAGATAAAAATGAAATTGAGGTCAAACAAAATTTAGAGGACATTCTACTTCTATCTCTTCCATGAGGAAGCTAAGACATCAAAAGGCAAATGGACTTACCCAAGGGCCTAAAGCTAGCAGCTCTGTCCATTACATGTTGTCTCTATTGATCCTGCTTCTGGAAAAACCTTGCCAGGGTTGGGATATATTTAGAATATTTCATTGCCTCTCTGTAAATAGGTATGGGTTACAGAGAGATAGGCTTTTAAAGAGAATATCCTACAAGACTTTCCAGGAGGAAATAGAGAGACATTTCCTCTTTTCATTTCACTTTTCCTTTAAAAAATATACCATTTTGCAAGAAGACTCAAACAACACCATTTAAGCAAACTTACCTTCTGAAGGGAGGCAAACCACTTTCCTGCCTCTTAAAGTTGAATGTTGGACATGATACTAGGAATCTTATATTTGTGGTGTCCTCTGGGGTAAAGACCCTGGAGAATCCCCTCTCTACTCCATTATTCTCTATGGGCCACAGATAAAGCAATTAAAAGGAGTGAATTGTCCCTGCTGTCATTTTGATAGAGGGAAAAACAAGAGGGATCCTGAATTCTAAGGAGGAAGAGTAGGGTTATTATTTACTTGCTTAATTTATACCCTAGTATTAATGATTCCTTACACTTATAGTTATTTGTGCTACCTAAAACTCAAGTATATCAATTATCTCAATTGGTTTTACAATGACCTTACTAGGAAGACTGCTCAGTAATTGTTATTCCCCGTTGTACAGATGAGGAACCTAACCTTCATGGCTTACATCACTTGACTAACATCACAGAGCTAGTAGGTGTTTAGGCTAGAATCCAAAGCCAAGTCTATTTAGTCCCAGTCCAGTACGCTTTTTGCTCTATGTCCTGATTTCCAGGGCAATCAGCTAATTATAGCAAATATTTAGAGCTAGAATGGCTCTTAGAATTTATCTACAGCAGTGGGCTTACTCCCCATTTTTTTTCAAACTTTCCCCATTGCTTTAAAAGAAGACAAAAAACATAACAACAAAACAATTATTCTTGCTTTATCTCTCTCCTCATGTACATTTATAAGTTTCACTGCTTCTCTTCTCACTCATGCATCCTGTTTGGAATTCTGGCTATAGACCTTATCACTCTGCTTTAACTTGTCTCCAGTTACCTTATAAGTGTTCCTTTATCAGTTTTCTTGGTCTTTTGGCATTCTAATCCTTCCTATCTATAGTATTTGAAACTTTTAACCATTCTCTCCTCCCCCTCCTCCTCCTCCTCTTCCTCTTTCTCTACCTCCTCCTCCTCCTTATCATCATCATCATCACCTTACAAAGTATATTGTGCTTAAACACTTTAAATGCATTCATTTTTATGTTATATGTATTTGTATGCGTTTTTTCTACTCCAATAGAATGTAACTTCTTCTTTTTGAGCAAGAATTCTTTCATTCTTTATACTTACATGCTATTTCCAAACTTAGGGCTTAGCACAAAGCATATGATTATGAATACTTGTAAGATGATGATGATGATGATGATGATGATGATGATGATGATGATGATGATGACAATGATGCTTAAGTATCCCTAAGTTCAGGTGATTCCTATGATTGGGAAAATGAAATATGTCTATAGTTGGCTTACTTGTGAGGGCTTCATTAAAAAAATCACAGATAGCCTTTATATTATGTGGGCCAATATATTTCTAAGCAGCAGGAGTTACTCTTCCTATACTCGTCTTCCCAAGCTAAATCCTTTGTATATGATTACATGTACCAGGAATTTGTTTTGCACAAGCCAGGAGTTCTTAATAGTAGAGTCTCTTAAAGTTCAGTGTTTCTAGCTTGAAAAATGGTTTTAAACCAATAACTAAAAGTGAAGAATACTTGTTTCAAACAAAGGCACTCTAGGTGGTGTTTGCACCATGAAGTCTTTCTCCAGCATAAATCAGGCATGGGCATATTTCCAGGATGGAGTTGTTCACGTGCACCTCAAGGAAACATTATGGCTCACGGTCTACATTCTCCATTAATGACAGTAACAACTACACACACAGACACAAACATACAGACATACATACACACACATATAGCATAATTACCTTTGAGGTAATTAAAAAGCACTTTCAATTACTCTAGACTCTTGAAGTTGGCAAGGATCGGATTGCAGTTCTGTAAATCTAGGGCAGCTTGTTCTTCCCACATGCCTTAGTCAGTCTTAAATAATTCAGATTTTTAAAATATTTATAATTTATTTTTGACATTAAAAATGTGAGCTTTCGATTTTCCTCCTCCCTCTAGTCACTACTTTACCTTTCAAGAAGCAAGTTATATTTAATCAAGTAAACATATGAAAACATTCAGGAAACATGTGTATTATTTATGTAGAGAATATTAATATATATGTGTACACATATACATGCACCTGTATACACATGTGTTCATATATGCATATACTCATATTTGTACATATGTGTCTACATATGTATATCAAACTGGACTCAGAGTTAAACGATTCTTTCTCTTGACTGCATTTTTGCAAAAATGGATTGCATTTTTCATCATGAATCCTTCAGAACTGTCTTATAGGGTAGCTAAATGTTTCACAGTTGATTATTCCTACAATATTACTGTTACTAAGTACAATGCTCTCCTGGTTCTGCTCACTTTACTTTGCATCAATTCATATATGTATTCACTGCATTTTATAATTATTTGTTTATTACTTACTATATGATCTGTAGCAAATCATTTTCCCTTTCTTTGCCTTTTACCCTATCAAAGAAAAGAAAATGCTGATTTATAAGATCTCTAATGTCCTTTTCTTCCCTAAATCCTTATCCTATAGCATTGTCCATAATAGTCCATATGTATGCACTTACACATGCATGTATATGTAAAACATTACCTATCTAGTTATACATATAGACAGTGTATCTGTAAACATGCATAAACATAAACATTCAAGTGTATATGTGTTTACATGTACATACTGAAGAGAATAGAACAAAGTGGAGGCCAAACTTATACTGAATTTTCAAAGGAGAGATATCCTGAGAAGTCACAATTTTGTAAGAGGCTGTTACAGATCAGTGGTCATCAAAAAATAGTTCTGTTTAACATATAGTGGTGAACAATCACTGGAACAAATTTATTCCACAGCATTACAAACACATATAACAACCTGGTATTCCATTAAAACCAAGATTATAGTTACTGGGGAAAACATTTACCATTCAACTAAAAATTTCTGGAAAACATAATCTGGCAGACATTAAAATTAAACCAATGCTCCACTTCATATATTTAGTTGTTTCAAATAGGTACATGATTTATATGAAGGAAGGGAATAAACTTTTATATAGAATCTACTATGTTCTAG
This sequence comes from Pseudocheirus occidentalis, assembly GCA_028646575.1. NCBI lineage: Eukaryota > Metazoa > Chordata > Mammalia > Diprotodontia > Pseudocheiridae > Pseudocheirus > Pseudocheirus occidentalis. The sequence goes on along the minus strand of JAQQSW010007039.1, from coordinate 1,795 downwards.
GCGCTGGACTAATAGACACAAATAATTAAATGAAAATGTAAAAAAAAATCAAGCGAACAGAAAGTTGCTTTTTTATCTAAACATGCTGAAGGGGTTCACTGGCAAATAAGCGATAGGATCATAGAAGTAATTTTTTATGATGATGACATATTTAAAAAACTCAAATTGACAAATACAGTAAATATTAGAATGGAAGCAATTAATTGAGATAAAACTCTTTTTAGGAATTTTCTATGATTAACGTAATTTTTAAAATTTATGATACTATATAAAAACAAGGGTTATTTCCCAGCTAAGTAGTCAAGTTATGTAAATGGGTACCATCAGCCACCCAACATTTAGAGCAATATAATTTTTCAAACCACATTATTTTCACATTATTAATGCCAAATTGGGGTGGGGGGCAGAGCCAAGATGGCGGCATAGATGCAGCAGTGTCCCACAGCTCCCACGCAGCCACCCTAAACACCCAAAAACTATGATGCTGGACAAATTCTAGGACTCTCAAACTCAAAAAATACAGAAAACACATCTCTCGTGGAAGGCAGCTCGGCAGCAGGGGATCATTGCAGCAGGATGCCAGCCCAGCTTGAAACCAAAACCACGGCCAGGCCCCAGGGTGGTAGCAAGGAGCCAAGCCGAGCTGCAACCAGTCTACAAGAGAGAAGAGCTACAGCCTCCAGCAACTCCACATCTGCCAAGGTGTGAAAACATGGATTAAAGAAAGGTGTGAAAAATAGGGATTAGAGGAAGGCAGCTGGCAGGAGGGTCTCATCCCAGGCCAGGAGCATAGACAAGCCCAGTTTGAAACCTCCATGTGGCCAGGCTCCAGAGTGGCTGGGAGGAGCCGATCTTCCCAAGCCACAGCATGAGTCTACTTCAGAGAAGATATAAAGCACCTGGAGCAATCTGCATAAACCAGGATTAAAGGTCAGTGAAAGTGAGAGAATCTTTCATGCTAAATTTGGGGGAGGAAAAGCAGTTTGGCCAATCTATTCCCGGGGCAAGGAAGGAGTGGGGGAAGGGCAGAAACTGCTGTAACGGGCAACTGCCCCCACTAGGCTGCTTCAGAGCCCCTGGCCTGTGGATCCCGCAGAGGGGCTGAATTGATTGATCAGGGCCAAGTGCTCTTGTGTTGAGTGGCCTGGATCCAGATCGTGGTCTTGGGTGTTGGTCCTGGGGAGCGCTCTCAGCAAGCCAAAGCTAAGGAAGGCTGGAACACCCCCCTAATCGTTCTGGCAGCTGGGAAAATCCCAGTGATATGGAACAGAGCCTTCCCCCCTGGAAGTAGAGTTTCACAAAGCTAAAAAAAAAACAACCAATTAATGGACTTGCCAACATGAGGAAAAGGAAGCAAAATAAGAACAGCAATAAAACTCTAGAACCCTTTTTTGTGGACAAAAAGGATGAAAGCATGGAATGGGAGGAAGACAACTGAGTCAGAACTCCCACACCAAATGCTTCCAATACACTTGAAGAATGCCTAGTAGCTATAGATAATCTAAAAAAGGACTTTGAAAAACAAATAAGAGAAGTGGAGGAAAAATTAGGAAGAGAAATGAGAATGATGCAAAAAAGCCATGAAAAGAAAGTCAACAACCTGACTGAAGAAAACAACACTTAAAAAAAATAGATTAAATCAAATGGCAAAAGAGGCCCAGAAAGCCAGTGAGGAGAAGAACACCTTAAAAAGTCGAATTTGGAGAGAATAATTCCTTCAGAATTAGAGTGGAGCGAGCAGAAGCTAATGACTTTATGAGAAACCAAGGTACTATTAAACAGTTACAAAGAAATG
>JAQQSW010007038.1:0-13802 GCA_028646575.1 Pseudocheirus occidentalis | reverse complement strand
GTAGTAGGAGATTAATTTATCTCAAAACTCCTCTTCCTTGAGTCCTAAGTAAAGACTCTGGAGAGGCAGGATGGGCAGCCCTGACAGAGTTTCTGTAATACAATATCCTGGCCAGAACTTTTTGGCGTAGTTGGCGTAACTCAGAAGGCGGTTAGTATCATGCCCATCAGACTTATGAAGTAGGATGCTGTGTGTCTCACCCCACGTGCAACGTACTCGGGTGTACAGTTTAATCTCCCCTAAGCACATCCAGTAGGGGTAATCATATGTTCCTCATCATTTTCCCGTTTGTCACTGTTCACAGACTGTGGTGTCACAGCTGTATTGACAGCTTGAGGGTGTTGCTTAAGTGAAGATATATTTTGTTTTCCCAGTAGGCAGCCCACAGAGCCAGTATATCAAGAGTGCTTCCCTGAGGTATTTCTGACTTGAAGTGCTTATTACTGGTCACATGGAGGTAGGGAGATGATGGAAGGAGGGGAAAGATCTTTTGGAGACATGTTAGCAGAACAGTATTGGTCTGCACAGTATTGTGAGAGCATTACGGGAGTATGTCAGGACCTTCCTTGGTTGCTGTCCATAGGAAATACTTGATTCTCTTATACTGAGGCCATTTATCTAGGACTAGAAAAAAGGATCCCTTCCATGTAAATCCTTGAAGAATTTTGCTGTTAGGTTTGTAACTGATTTTACTGACTCCTTTCATCCTAAAATAGGCAGCTCCAATGAATAATATATCTCAATGGGATTGACCTAGACATGTGGCATTATTTAAAACTACGGTTTAAAATTGTCTAAATTTGTCTTAAGATAGTTCTTCAAACTCTTGGCCAGGGTTGTTTAGAATCTTCTCTAAAAATATGGTACAGTCAGCCAATCAATTAAACATTTGTTAAATGCTTACTATTTGCCAAGTGCCTCTGTCTATAAAAATATAGATATCCTCATATTCACAGAGCACAGAGCAGTTTACTGATAAATACTATTTTGCAACATTATGTTTAATTTTTTCTTATCCTTAAATATCTAATAATAAATAATATCCCTATTGGTTATTGGTGATAGAGGTTGGTCTTATGTGATGTGTACATCCTATGGGATATTTGACAGTGAGTTTACACTTCCGTAACCGGCCCACACATCATATGACCCATGGGCCATTTGAGGCCTGCCAGAGTGACTAGACACGTCATGTTGTGGAGGCCTGTATTACATCCTCTGAATTTTTTCGTGAGCTGCATGAAATTCTTTGTTGGGTCACCAGCAGCACGCAGGCAAAATGTTGTGCAGGCCTGCTCTGTAGAGTTTTAAGCTTTACCAAGAGCTTTCTTCACAACCACACTATTGTGTTATTAGCATAAGTTTAAAGGCCTCCTTGCCAACCTGTTTTCCTGCTCCCTCTTCTTCTTTTCCTCATATGCCTCTCGTAGGCTGGATGATACCTTAAATTCACAGTGAGAGATAATAAGCTTTTACTATGTGACAGAGCCTTCACTCTGTCCTGAAGATATAATGAAAGGAAAAATCAGGCCCTGCCCTAAGAGAGTTCATATTCTAAAGGATGAGAGTCATAACGGGACATATGAATACTTAAAAATCACCATATTGCTCAAAATTGTGCAGGCAGGGCTTATGAGGGAAATGGGGCGAATGGTACAACACTCAAAAATCTCATCAGAGACAAATTAAAAATAAAAAGACAGGAGGAGCCTGATAAAAGTGGTAGCCCGGTTTTGTACATGTTAAATGGTTAAGAAATACATAAATTCTACTATAAATAGCGGCAGCATCTGCATCTTTAGGCTACTACTCTGCCTGCAGCCAGGTTTCCACAGGGCCAAGGCTGACAAAGTTGACTTGCTTCTGGGGCGAGAGAATCCTCTGTGGGCCGCAGCTCCAGGCACAAGCCAGGGCAGAAGGTGAAGGAGGGAGAGGTAGGCCATCCTTCCATAGCACCTTATTGTACCAGAAGTTATACAATAAATATGGCACTTGAAAAAGACCTGAAATGTGTGTGTGGAAGTATGCATTAGAAGGGTTGCAGCTCAACAGTTTTTGTAAAGTGGTGTAGCTTCTGTGTTCTCTTAATTTTCCCTTTTCAGGTGTGACCAAATTGTTCCCTTATATGTCAGTCATATTGGAATAGTTTCACATTTTCAAAACAGTGTTGTAGCAGAACTGACTGTACATATATGTGTGTGTACATATATATGGCACTATATATATACATATATGTGTATACATATATAATTATATATGTATAACAGGTATGTGTGTATATTATATATACATGAAGTATATATACATCTATATATAGATATACATGCTGTATATCTATATAAAGGTTAGGTAGGTTATACCTTTTAAGGGTAGTGGCTATGTCTTATTTTGCCTTAATCTCTTACATTTAATACAGTGTAGACATTTAATAAATATCTATTTAATGGAGTTGGGGAAGCATTATTTCCCCTCAGCAGACACCCTCTAAACTCAAATGTAAGCAGCTCTGGGTTAGGGGATTTATGCTGGATCTGAAGCTGGTCAGTGGCAGAGCCAATTTTGTAGCTAAATCTTTTTATTCCAAATCAGCTTTTTTTTTCTTGGAAGGGGAGGGTTTGAAAGAGAAGGGTAGGTTATACCTTTTAAGGGTAGTGGCTCTGTCTTATTTTGCTTTCATCCCTTACATTTAATACAGCATAGACATTTAATAAATATCTATTTAATTAAATGTTAATTAACTCTTAAAATCCCTTTGGATTTAACAGTCCCTGAAGCCTTAAAGATGACAGATATTCTTTAAATTAGATAATTTGTTCCTCTGTTTGAGAGGTTTCATAAAGGGTGTGCTCCCTTATTACTTCTGTAACAAAGTATGTGTTAATAGTTGGGGCCCAGAAAACAACTACTATGGTCCTCAAAATAGATCAGAGGTCGTGATGTTAAGATGTATGACATGATGGGTGATGTTGCTCGCCAGTATCAGGACGTAGCCCTGTCTTTCTGTCTGCATGTCTATATTAACCCTCACCTGTGACGGGTCAGTACTCCGTTCTTCTGGGGGCTGACGTGTTCGCTCCAGTCTTCTCTAGCAGATGAGAGATTCTCAGAGGTTGCCCCATACTGCCTGGTTACAGTCAGAATCCCTTAGAATTCTCTGCTGAGGGGAAATAAAGCTTCCCCGACTCCTTCTTCATCTCCAGTACAAGCAGCCAATCACAAAGTACCTGCATAAGGCATGACGTTTTTATAGACTGATGATTTTATGGCCCAAACGCCCTTAGATCTTAAACATAACCATTTCTTTAAAAAGAGGACAAAAGAAATAACATTATGGATTGTTGTTTTTCAGTTGTCATACTCCTTGTGACCCTGTTTGGGGTTTTCTTGGCAAAGATACTGGACTGGGGTGGCTCGCCATTTCCTTCTCAAACTCATTTTACGGATGAGAAAATTGAGGTAAAGAGGATTAAGTGGCTTGCCCAGCGTCACACAGCTAGCAAATGTCTGCATCCCCTAGCTGCCCAACGTTATGGATGCTGATATATCAAAGCAAATGCATAAGTAATAACGTATGTCACAGTGTGCTTATAAAGCCACATTGCTCTCCCCTACCAGGGCACTCTGTATCTGTGATGGAGAGTAGGCACACATTTGCAGGAACCGGCCAAGGAAGTGTATGAGGGAGGAGAATTCATAGGCTTAGGCTAACTCACATATACTCAGGTTAACTCATCTGTGCTTAGGGCTAATTCATAACTCCTGCCTTCACCAATATCCACACTACACAAAACTGCTTCTCTGCTCATTTTATTATCTCTTTGTCTTCTTTTCTCCTCATTTAGTGAGATCCTCATCTCTGCTGGTCCTGGCATTTAAAAGCTCTTTCAATTAACCATCTCCCCGGAAAGGGCATTTAGAAATGTTAGTTCTTAATGGGAATAGCTATTCTTTTTTCACTGACAAAACTATAAAGCTCATCAAACCGGCTATTTCTTAACTATGCGTAGCAACCCAGTTTTGTTGTTCACTTATCCAGATGCTGTGTCTCCAATCAGGACAGAGGTCATAGAAGCACAGTTCAGGTGGACTCTTTAACCTGGCTCACCTGGGTATCCAAGCAGCTGCAAAAGCTCATCTGCTTTCCCTTTTCATCCCATAGGTGGCAACAGAGAGCAACAGGTCCTATAAAGAGAAGCCTTGCCTTTCTCCAGTTCTTGGTACTGAATTGCAATAGGTGTCTTGGGGCTCTTTGACAATGAAATCAGTTTGCTCTTGGGCCAATCAGGAATCACTTAGTTGAAGCCTTCTGTCGGCTGACTGCTTCTAATTGCTGTGGTACAGAGCAGCTTTTCAGTCCCCCTCTTATATCTTAAATTTTTCTCTTCAAGTTCTTCTGCCCCTTCAGTGGCTTAAATGAGAGTGCTTCCCGATTTTGTGACTTACTTTTCACTTAAAAAGTCACAACTTCCCACATTTTCTCACCAGATCTTTTTTTCACCATAAATCATAATTTAGTCTCCAGATGTTTATGAGTTTTTCATTTTTAGTTTTGTTTTTAGTTATTAAGCATGCATATTTAAATTCACTGATGTTCCATAATGCGTTTAAGCTTTGAAAGCCTCAACACAGTAATCCATTTCTCTTATAACTTTTAATTGTGGTTTTTTTACACTCATATTTCTCTAGTTAGATCTTTGCCTCTTTAAAACCATTAACTATATTCGTATTACACATACCATTAAACAGTGCCTCACAGGTGAAAGCATTATTCTATCTTGTTGATAAAGAATTTTGAGTCTGTATTTATGTCACTTAATGTTTTAATATATACAGCCAACATGTATGTATGAAAAAATAGGTTTCAGACAGGATTTTGGCACTTTGGGACAGAAAATAAAGTTCTTTTTCAACTCATTATCAAACTATTCCTCTATCAGTAGCAGTAGCTAATGTTATTGGATAGTTTTAATGACAATTAACAATAGAATTTCCTCCTTTACCTAAAAATGCCTTTTGTAACCTTTTTTTTTAATTACCAAACTGCTCCTTAGGAGAAGACTCTTAAAGGGACATTGTACCTTAAACCTATTATCATCTTCCAGTATTTGATCAATAATAAGAAAGTTGGGATTTAAATTTGCCTGCCCAGGATGCACAGGTTTCCATATTTGGCTTGAGTTTTAGATATCATTCTGTGATGAAGCTTGGTATAATTGTGTAGTCTGTTTGAAAAAGCTTTGAAGTAGGAGAGAGTTGGACAAGTTCACAACTTGCACGTTAGATTTTCTTTGACATTGTGGAACACTCAAAGTGTTTGGTTCTATTCATTTTTAGTTCAGTCTTTTAGAGAGAAAATGGAAATCAGACACAAGCTGTCACCTTTCTCTCATAGGGTCCATTGTGTGTGCTACACAGAGTAAAAATAAAATGAAAATTACTCATTTTAAATTCATGTTTGGTTTTTGTCCTTTTTTTTGTGCAGGTGGAGGAGGGATGGTGGGAAGGTGTTCTCAATGGAAAGACCGGCATGTTTCCTTCCAACTTCATCAAGGAATTGTCTGGAGAATCAGATGATCTGGGAATTGCCCAAGAAGAGCAACTTATAAAGCCAAGTAAGGAAGCTAACTCAGTCAAGTTGGCAAGAAATGATAGGAAGCTACTGGCTGTTCTTTTTCAACCCTCTGTTCTTCCTGGTGCTAAAGTGATGCTCCCCAAAATCTCAATGCCTTATCTCATTTTTACTTTTTTTTACTATGTTCCTAATACCTCGAGATGTGACTTTTAACCATGAATCTTGTGAACCTCCGATTTCCCTTTAGATTCGTGATTGCTTGTCTTTTTGGAATTGACACACCAATAATCTTTGATTCCCTTTTACCCTAGTTGTGCCATGAAAGTAAATTAAACAAAATGTAATAATGTCTCATTACTCTTGGAAAGAGTTGGTGGCAAACTATTGAAAAAGCTGTGGATATAAGATACCCCATAGGTACCTTCTTAAGTATCACACACCTGAGGCTGCTAGGTCAGTGGTGGGTATGCTTAATTGAAACTGTGAGAACGAACTGTAGGTCTTTCTCTCTCCAGGGGCTGAGTATATTACTACGTCAACTCTGCTGCCCATGGCGGTTCATGGAGCAAAAGGTCAGGACCGGGAATCTATGTCCTTCCCCAGCCACTAACCCAGATCCTTATGTGGTATTTTTTCCCCTTTCTTTCTTTTTCTTTTTGTTTTTGCCTGTCTTGAGCAAAGATTATGACTGTAAATGTTGTGAAGGGTTTGTTAAGTGTATTATAGTTGCAAAGGACTTCTTAGCATTGAAGAATTTTCTTTGGGCAGAGAAGGAAGATACTTTAGTCCTACAGAGAGAATTTGTCTCTGTTTTCAGTCTGAATAAAATCTCCCCAAATAATTCCCTAACTTTCAGTTCTTGTGACCTTTAAGATATTTTTAACCAGGTGGAAGGCTTTAAATGCTTCTTCATCCTCAGTTCCCTTTTCTGTAAAATAAGGGCCCTTCCAAGTTATCTCATGACCACCAGCATCCCTGAGGCTTTATAAAAAAACTTAATCCCTTCCTCCCCACCCTCCAGCATGCACAGCTAGCAATGTTTGGCCATAGGGATAGAGAGACAACCTGAGAGAAGAGATAGTAAGATTTGGGGATGTTCTCCACAGTAGCTGCTCTTTCTAGGCAGTTGTACAGAGAGGGTTGCATCTGCTTGTAGAATCCCCTGCCAAGAGAAGGCATTTATCTTTGGTGTCAGGCAGCCTTTAGGAGATAAGAGGATTAGTCCTGTCTGTGTGCCCTGACTCCCTTTATTCCAGGACAAGACAGGGACAACCAGTCTTGAAATATCTGGTTGCAGCTGATGTGATATGTTACATTTTGGTCCTCACTCTCCCTAGGTAGACTAATTTACCATAACTGGATAATACAGTGTTCTAAAAAGAGAAGATGTTTTCCTGTGATTCTCATGGAATTCTGATAAGATTTTGGTAACCCTTCTAACCCTTCTATTTAGAGGGTTAACAAGTAGAAAAAATACGTTTTAAAAATCACCCTGGGGTACTACTGTTGCCTGTTAAATTGAAATTCCATCTTTCAGAGCCCTGACAGGTATCTGGTTTTCAATAACAGTTTCCCACTCTGACGTGGCTTTTAGTATAGGATGATGTTGAAATATATGTAAATAAGCGTGATGATGGGCAGAAGTGAAATCTAGTTGGTTGTGCTCATTTGAGTGGAAATCTTTGCTTTTAGCCTATCTTCCCTTCCCTTGTCTGTATGCATTTGCTGCTTTGACTGTGTTTTCTTTTTGCCTAAAGACCGAAGTGGATAATTGTGGCTAATGTGTCAGAATGCCTTGAGCTTTTCTCTGCGGAATGGACTGAAGTATTGTCATTTAAGGTCTTTGTCCTAGATGAGTCCACTTCCTATTTCTTAATTTAACAGTTGATTTTCCTAGGGGCTTAAAATAACATAGGCCCCGTATGGGAGCAAGTAAGTCTTCTCATGTTTGATATGGTGCTCCAGTAAAGGATTTTCTAATTGATGTGAAGATTTATAGAAATAAATAGGACCATATGCAGGCTAATACCAGCCGAACTGCATAGAGATTCTTAGTCACAGAGCTTCAGAATTGGAAGGGACCATATACATAAGCTTCTAAAACTTTTATAGAGATGGGGGAAACCGAGAAACAAGAGATTAAATGGCCTACCCCCAATCACACGACTGAGGAAGCTCTTCTGAGTTCACTCCAAGTGTTCTTTCCATCAGACTATGTTGCTTCTCGACCTTCATGTCCTTTAAGTAAATTCTGACATTTCCTGAAGCTGAAATAAAAATCATCAGAAATCTAACCATACCAAAAAGTTGGTAGGAAATGTTTAATTGGGTATTACCTAAATAAACAAACAAAACAAACTTTTCTCTGTATTATAATAACGGGACTTGCAGCACCCAAATTTACTCATTCTGCTTCTGGGGTACAACAAAAAGAGTTGACTTTGGAGTCAGATGACGGGGGTTTGATACTATCCCTGACATTCCGTGAGTCATTAAGTCTCCTTGAGCCTCAGTTTCTTTATCTGTTAAATGAGATGGGTGGACAAGATAGTTTCTAGGACCTCTTCTAAACTTCGACCTACGGCCGTAGGAATTTTGGGATCTGTGATTATCTGTACAGACATTTTTTTGATCCACAAAAAATTTTCCCTCAAACATTCTTAATGCCAGCTCTGATTTTTCTTGCCAAAAGTCAGTGTGAAATTATGATTTAGTGACTAGAACTAATGCTGTAAGTCATCATTTTTCATGTTTAATTCAGTGTAATGCTTTAATAGTTTAACTTAATTGTATCACGTTCTCTTGCAGGACGTGATTTCTTTTAGATCTTGTGAGATTTTGAAGGCCCATTAAGTCCACATGTTTGTCAGTGTGATTGATTTAAGTCATTTCTTCAGAAAATGATGGTCAGAGATCAACATCTCAAAAATGGATGTGGTTGCTGGTTGTTGGCCCATTGAAACTTGTGATTTCCTTAGAGACTGACCCCTGGATAATGAGGTCTCTGGAGGTCTATGGTTCATCTCTAGGCAATAATAATGATAATCACTTATTTGTTAGGGCCCTTAGCTTTTCAAAGCAATGACACAATTATTTATCTGTGCCATTATAAAATGAGAGACATTCAGGATTCTATAAAATAAGAGACATTCAGGATAAATCAGAAATATTGATTTCTAAGGGCCTCCTTGTATTAACCTCTGAGACACCTGGTGATCCACTAATTTAAACAAATAACTTATTCACTCTACCATGTGGATGATATAAAAGTTAAGTCACATAATAATTTCTGACCTGAGGGAGCTTGTAGTCTTGTATAAGAGCTTCTAAGATTTCCACTTCCCTCCCTTGAGTTTTTGATTCAAGTGGCTTCTCAAAATGTGCCTTAGGGTGGTAGGTATCAGGCGACAATATTTGTGGAGGGTCTATAAATAGTTCTCCTCAATTCAACAATTTAGTCCAGCAGGCACTTTTTAGGTGTTTGCTGTGTTAAACAACACCGGGTGAGGCTCCAGTATTACAGGCAAAATAAAGAACCTTGTTTGTCCTACAGGAATTTACATTCTACTGGGTGATTGATAGACGCACAAATAATAGTCTTATATGGTTAGTGACTCAAAGGAAATCTAGTGACAATCTTTCTTTTACCTAATGGTTTTCTGAATGGTGTTTCGCAAGGGGTAACTGCATTACCAAGGCCCAAGGCCTGTGTCTTTGTTGTGTATCTACTGTTTGTTTTACTCTGAAGCTATGGTACAAAGAAAAGTGAATTAGACCTCTAGGCTATGGGATTCCTCTGCCAGGATTATTAAGAGATAAGGTTCAAAGGCTGGAAAAGCCAAGTGGCCAGCTTTTGTGGCTCCTTGTGAGAGAAAAACTAAAAAGCAAAATGTGGAAATGATTGTAGGAATATTTAGGAATTTACATTATCTTGTTTTGGGGGGCAGAGGTGTCAAGAAACAATGGCTTTGTATTCCAAGAAAAAAGTGTTTTATCTGTGAATGGCAGGTACAAATTGAGTCTGCTTTGTTCCCTTTTTCTGGGCCCTGATTTGTTTTCACAGGTATACCAGAGTTTGGAATGTCAGTGGAATAGCTTAGGCTCTTGTTCTGGGTGACTCAGCCTATGGAGGAAATAGTTCATTCCAGTCTTGATAAATGGTATTTAGGTCTAAAGAATCTGCATGTCCCTATCCATTGAAGGTGAGGAGTTTTATAGCCGCATCATGGAGTTGTAAGCAGCTCTTTGCAGCTTTTGCAACACTTTCAATTTCAGCTTATCCCTTCTTTTATATTTTCAGAGTGATTCAAATCACAGACCTTGTTTAATTACTTTCAAAGAGATTTGTTTCAAAGAAGTCACCTAGTGAAATACATTAGCAAAGGAAAAGTAGATTGAGGGCTGAGAGGTGTGTGTGTGTGTGTGTGTATGTGTGTGTGACAAATGGGTTGTTTTAATGACTAAGGAAGCAGAGCCTCAATTGACATGGAGCCAGCATGATATACATTGGAAAGAATGTTGATCATATGTATGGCTGGCATTCTAAGTCTGATTCTGCCACTTTTCTGTGTGACCTTGGCCAAGTAAGTCACTTAATCCCTCTAGACCTCAGAATTCTCATCTATAAGCAGAGGGAGCTGGTTATCAGAATTAAGGAAAATGCTCTACCAGTTCAGATCAGGAACTGATCAGTTTATGTTTTATAGGGTATGGCTTGACTTGAGAGGCACAACTAATATGTTGAATCAAATTTGCTCTCTCAGAAGAATTAATCTTATGGATAGATGCTGATCCATAGCAATCCTTCACCCCTGTTAACTCCCCTCTACTTCAGAGGCCTCTCCCCCTCAGCTGTTTTACAGATGAGTAAACTGAGCTCCAGGGAGGATAAATGACTTACCCAAAGTCACATACAGTTAGTATTTGAGTTATGATTTGAACCCAGTTCCTCCAATTATAGAGCCATTGCTGAATAGGTCTTGAATGTATGTCTGATTCCCAAGGCCAGCTAATTCTCTATTCATTATAAAGATTGTTCTTATTATCTCACTGTTCTATTGATCATACAGGTGAGTAAGAACCTCTGGGAGCCCAACTCTTTTAATTCACAGGTGAAGAAATTGAGATTGTGAAAAGTTTAAATGTCTTGATAAATTAGTGCCAAGCCTGCGACTAGAGTCACTCCTAATTCCTGGTTCAGTACTATTTCCACTTGAGCACTGACCACTTAAATCAATTGGTCAGTCATTGTTTACCTAAAGAGAAGCAAGTAAATGAATAGCAATTTCTAGTTTTCTTTCTCCTCACTGTCTCTTACCTGCCTCTGACTTTATATCTGAGAACTACTTAGAGCTGTTCAAAATCAAGCACATACTAGCGTGGAAAGAATGGTGCTAAGTCAGTGCTAATGGAAGAACTGTGAAATTTGCTGCATGTACAATAAGTTTTATTTGGAGAGGGTGAGCAAGTAACTATTACAGAGCTAATGATGCAGCCATGCTGATTACTCGGTTACATTCTGTTCCCGTTTGTTCCCACATTTTTGGGGGTGTTATAAATTATGGGGCATTTACAAGCATAAGTATTAATGACTCTGTGATTTCCGTTTTAAATAAGGTTCCTAACAAGTAAGGATTTTGTTTATTTTAGATCCAGCTTAATTGTTTCCAGATCTTGGGTCTGTGATTATTCGTGAGGCTGAGATAATGTCCAAGAGAGAACATTTTAAATTATGAAAGATATCAGTACTATAAAGCATGTGAGGATGATCTTTAATAAAATGATCAATCTTTTGTTTTATGAATGGGGAGAAACTTAATTGGCTAATGAGAGACTGTTATCCTTGAGCTCTGCCTTCCAGCAGAAATTAAAATTGAGTTTTTAAAACTCCCAATCATCCTTGAAGTGCTTCATGTAATTGTTTGATATTATGTGTTGCAATACGTATATAAATGCATGACTACAGACCATCGTATTAATTGGAAAGAACAATTAGCAAATTCATTAACTAGAACCTTATTCGTAGTTTTGTCGTCAAAACTAATCACCTGTGTTGAGTGAGATATAATCATTTAAATCATTAATTATCTTAAGCAAATAATTGTATTTGAGTTTGCAGTTATTTTGAATTCCATAAGCCATGTGTATACATAGATATGACATTATTAATCTGATAAGTAATTGACCATCATAAGAGATGATGGGCATACCCTTTATTTATGGTTGCTAATTACTCTTCTCTGTTGATTGATTTTCAGCCAGAATAATATATGTAAGCAAACGTATATACATATAATTTATGAATTTGTAAAATAATCATATTTGTTTGGCCCATGTCCCAAATTGCTTTTCTGTAGATGGCTTAATGGGCCTTCTAGAAAGTCAAAGCACTCTAAAGTCTCTGAACTTATTAGGACCATTCAAAATGAATAGGATTCCTGATTATGAATTAAGCTAAGCAGAATGAAGAAATCATTTCCAAGCTGGAAATTAATTTCTGAGACTTTTTCTGCTATTTAGATCTTCAGAAAAACGTTGTCAACTTTCTGGCCCACCTGGCCTAGGCATGTTTGGCCAGGAGTGCCAGAGGCCCTTATATGTTTGTGGGGAGAGCTGGCAGAAGCACCTTGAGCATGGTATTGCAGACCCGGGACTGTATAAATGAAAATAGTTTTGGAGGGGTAGGAGTGAAAGACTGGTTTTGAATAGGCGGCTTCTAAGGTCCCTTCTGACTCTGAGATTCTGTGATTCTATTTTTCATTGATTTAGAGAAGTCAGCACTAATTTATTATCCAAGACAGAGTCTGAAAGGGCCAGAGGGAAGAATTCTCCAGACTCATGACTGTATTTTTTCACATAGTGATGAGTCTTGGAGCAGAGTAAAATAAAGATGAAATTAGTCAAGGCCAAAACCATAAGGACACCACCCTTCATGTTACAAATTGTTATTCAATAGAAATTTGCCTTTCTACATATTATTATTATTATTTTAGCAAAGTTGTATTATATTCAGCCCAATATTTTAATTAGATACAGTAGTGGGACTATTTTGGTTTCATAATTTAATAACATATTTTTAATTATTACTTATTACTTAAAATGTACTTGTCAGCAAACCATTTCCTCACCACAGGATCCCTGTATAGAGGGTGTGTGGGTGTCAAAATCAGACAGAATGTTCTCAGTATACTTACTCAGCAATCCATAGGTACTTGGAAGTTGTTTCTTATATTGTTTTGTTTTGTTTTGGTTTTTTAGCTATGCATTCATAGTGCTTATAACATCTAACTGTAGTCCAAAAACATATTCAGGTTAAATTCAGCTTTCTTGTAGTTAGATTGAGATTGACTTCATACACAGTAAAACCTTAATTTCCCAGAATGCCCAAGGAATGGGATTGTCTGCTTAACTCACTAAGTAGAAAACTTTCTTTGTTGAAAAAAAAAACCCTCCAAACTTTAACTTTATTAGTGTATATTTTCCCCCTGCCTTTCTAAATAGAATGTACTAAGGATGATGATTCAGATATTTACAGCATCTCCGGGTCATTGTTATGAATTTTCTGTGTGCTAGAGCAATTATGGAAGGCATAAGAGACTGGGACTGAATCCAGTCTAGTGTATATGTATCTCAGAGGAAAACAAACAAAACCTATGAACTCTGTCTTTGATGGGAGATTCTTTTCTTGTAGTCTTTTTTCCCCACTCTAAAAGTGAAAGGCAAGAAAAGAATATGAGGAGTTCTGATTAGCTGGATTCTCATTCATTGAGTTTTTACTATATTTAAGTGATGGCAAATGTTGAAAATGACCTTATTCTTATGGCTGCGCATCTGTGTTTGTTGTCTTGTTATTAGAGATAAGGACAAATTCCATTAAGTATTTTTGGCTTAGGGACTTTTGATTCACTGTATAGTCATGTTTTTTTTGTTTTGTTTTGCTTTTGTGTAATGGTTTCAATTTATTTTTTTGTAAAAAGCTCTTACAGTGCTAGTCGTTGAAAGAAAGCTCAGTTAAAGATTCTTCCTCTCCCTTCTTTTTGCCATCATTTGCTCCTCCCTCTCCCCTCTCTTGTCTTTTTCCTCCTCCCTTCTCTTCTCTCATTCACTGTCAGGAAAGACTGCCTTTGAAGGGACAATTCTGTACAGAGTGGCATCGGGAAAGATTGACAGCTACAGACGCTATAACAGTGAGTGAACTGAAACTGTCGAGAGACAGTTTTAAAGATAAGAT
>JAQQSW010007037.1:0-13802 GCA_028646575.1 Pseudocheirus occidentalis | reverse complement strand
GGGAAGACTTTATGACCAAAGAAGAGTTGGAGAGCATTATAAAATGCAAAATGGATAATCTTGATTACATTAAATTGAAAAGTTTCTGTACAAACAAAGCCAGTGTAACCAAGATGAAGAGGGAAGTCAGAAATTGGGAAAGAATATTTACAACCAGTGTCTCAGATAAAGGCCTCATTTCTAAAATATACAGGGAATTAAGTAAAATTTATAACAATACAAG
The DNA here is from genome assembly GCA_028646575.1 of Pseudocheirus occidentalis. Classification (NCBI taxonomy): domain Eukaryota; kingdom Metazoa; phylum Chordata; class Mammalia; order Diprotodontia; family Pseudocheiridae; genus Pseudocheirus; species Pseudocheirus occidentalis. The sequence continues at coordinate 13,579 of JAQQSW010007037.1, read as the reverse complement.
TCATTCCCCAATTGATAAATGGGCAAAGGATATGAATAGGCAATTTTCAGAGGTAGAAATTAAAGATATCCTTAAGCATATAGAAAAATGCTCTAAATCACTATTGCTTTGTGAAATGCAAATCATAACAATTTTGAGTTACCACATCTCACCAGTGAGATTGGCTAAGATGTCAAAACAGGAAAATGACATGTGCTGGAGGGATTGTGGAAAAATTGGAACACTGATGTATTGTTGGTGGAGCTGTGAACTGATACAACCATTCTGGAGGGCAATCTGGAACTATGCCCAAAGGGCTACAAATAATTGCATACCTTTGACCCAGTAATACCTCTTTGGGGTTTGTATCCCAAAGAGATCATAGAAGTGGGAAAAGGACTCGTATGTACAAAAATATTTATTGCAGCTCTCTTTGTGGTGGCAAAAAACTGGAAACTTAAGGGATGTCCATCAGTTGGGGAATGGCTGAATAAGTTATGGTATATGAATAATGGAATACTATTGTGCTATAAGAAATGGGAAGGAGATGGCCTTCATATTTACCTGAAGAGGCTTATATGAATTGATGCTAAGTGAGAAGAGCAGAACCAGGAAAAATTTGTACACAGTCACAGATACATCATATGTGTGACGACCAACCTTGATAAACTGGCCTCTTCTTAGCAACGCACAGTTAAAAGACAGCTCTACAAGTCTCAGAATGGAAGGAGATGCCTACACTCAGAGAAAGATCTAGAAAGACCAGAGTTTAAAAGGAGATTGAAGCAACACATGCCATTTTTTTTTCATGTTTGGTTTTGTTTCTTTTTTTTTCTTTTCCCATTATTCACTCTATTGGTCACAACGCTTCTATACAACCAAACTATTGTACAATGTGAAAGTGTTTGCAGATCTCATACGTGATTGTACACCACCATGGGGGGGGGGGCGAAGGGAGGGGAGAAAATCTGAAACTCAAGTAATTCTGTAACTGAATCTTGTAAACTGAAAGTAAATAAACACGTCAATAATTTTTTTAAAAAAGAAAAAAAAGAAAGTGTTTTTGTTGTGTAGATGCTGAGAATACCCTTCAACCTCAGTTGCTTTTTTAATTTACTATTAAAAAAAATTTCCCTTTACTTTTTTTTACATTAATACATATTTATGGAATTAAACAAGCATTGCTATAACATAGTAGAATAAAAAAATGATTGTAATGAAACTACAAATCTACTAAGCACAACTTACTTTTCCTTTCAAATATACAACACAATTATCATGTAAATTTCTTTTTTTCCTTTTTTTTCTACCCTCCTCTCACCCCACTCTAGAGATGTCTACCATTACACATAAATAGGGATGGGTGGGTGTGGGTATGTATACACAAATATATATATATATACACACACACACAAATAAAAATTATTCTTTACATGCTTCTATTTATCAGCTCTTTCTTTGGATGTAAATAGCATCTTTCTTCATATGAACCTTAATTTCCTGATAACAGTGGCCGGATCTCCATAATGTTAGTTACATTCTCTCTTTCCATAGCTATAACTAGAGCAAGGTGATTGGGTCTGCTGGGATCCAGGAGTCCAACATCCAGAGGCATACTTCCTTGTATCTAACAATCCGACGCTCTTTCCACTCAAGCTAAGTGTAAACACCTCTGTTTCCTACACCAGTCCCGCCTCCCAGTGAAGGATTCCCTCACCTTCTGCAGAGTATACCATCCCCTTCCACTATGCACCCTACTCTTCACTTCCCTCCTCTTTTTCCTCCTCACCAGAGTGTCTCACCTCCCAGTTTATCTTGTTAGTCCTTCCCTCAGTTTCATGACAGAAACTGGTTTTAGAATGTTGAGCATGCTGGCATTAAAGTTCCAATGACTCTTGAGCCTCAGACCTTGGGCAAGGATCCATCTTTGATGTAAGGATCCATTAAAATTCCTTGATTCCTCTGGCTACTAGAAAGCTGTTTGTTGTGGCCATTCCTGGGTGCTTCCTGAACCAGATGAAATGGAATTAGGAAGTATTTAACAAAATAAATAAAAATACAATAGACTATAGATAATTTAATATGTAGTTTTTAAGGTCAATATACTGTAGGAATCCTGATTTAAGTTTGGCCCTTAGTTCTATGTGAGTTTGCCATCACTGCTGTAGAAGACATAGAAAGAAATTGCCTTCCTTGCTGGTGGCCTTCCTTCTGATAACTAAGTAGGTGGGTGAGACTCTTGTCACCTCCAGGAGACTCTATCTTTGCCTTCTCATCTTTCCTGACTCAGAAGAAGCAATATTTTTACCTTTGCTCTCCATCCCTTCTCCTCCTGCCTTTTCTAGGACCTTGCCTCATCAATAATCTCACTCTCTAGGATGCTGTCTCTCCCTTCCTTAGTCCCCAACTCAAAGTGGTTTCTCCCTGTGTTCAGATTCCTCCTCTGACGAACTTATCTTTATGACCTTGGACATGGTCACTTAACCTTCCTCTGCCTCAGTTTCTTAATCTTAAAAGGAAGGGGTTGAAGTAGATGACCTTGGAGATTTCTTCCAGCTCTAGTGATGTGATTCCATGGCCCCATATCTTTATCTGTTGACCTCTTAGGCCACATATATACATATACATATACATACGTGTGTATATATGCACATATATGTATGTGTGTGTATAAAAACTTTAACCTCTTTTGGTGTCAGTTTCATTATCTGCAAAATATTAAGATTGGACCAGATATAAGATGGGATAGATGGAAGGACTCTCCAGGTCCCTTTCAGCTATAAAACCCATAGTCCCATGATCATATGATCCTGTGTACATGTTTCATTCTCCCTACTATGCTGTAAGCTCTGAGGGCAAGGACTGTGTCTTATACATTTCGTACTCCTCACACCTCCCTCCCCTCTCTTCCCCCCTCCCTCCTGCACCTTTTCCCTCATTTGTGCTCAGTACAGTGGCTTGTACTTGGTCACTATTTAATAGACATTTGATAAATGAATGGATGTCTTGAAATGTGTGTAGGTCTCATTGGATAGAAAAACTACCTTTGCTTTTTCCAGTTTCTCATTTGCTTGTCTCTTTCCTTCCCCCTTGTCATTAGCAGCTGGTGGCTGTGTTTTGGCACTGGGGGCAGCGGTAGTGCTCTGGGTCCTTGTTCATGTTAGTGATGGTCACTCAGATTAACATCCACTGGGAGCTGAGGCAAGCTGGCAGTGATCATGGGCTGCAAGGACTGTGAACCAGTCCTCTGAAGGGGTCAGAGATGCAAGACAGGAACTCTCAGTTGAGTTTACAGGCCTATGCCAAAGTGTTTGTCTCTTATACTGCCCACAGGTGACTGTTTTTTTACATGAAGTAGGGATTTGTTGCATGTTAAGAAGCCTCACAGCTTACCTACCCAAGCTTCAGTGTTCATTCTTTCCTGAACCTGTTGAGGATTGGTCTCCAGGAATTCAATTTAATGAGAATTTATTAAGCCCCTCTCAAGTGTGATTCACCATGCTTAGCCCTGAGGTTACAAAAGTAAAACAAAACCTGTCCTCAAGGGACTTGCAATCTAAAAAGAACTTAGGATATGTATGATACATGGTAGAATGTGATGGCACATAGGGTAGACTTAGACAAGTTTCTCTAAGATAATTTGACAAGGGAAAATTTACTTTTTTAGATCTGAAAGAATCAGGAAGACTTTTTGGAAGAGATGGCAAGGTCCTGAGCTGAGCCTTGAAGGAAGAGAAGAATCTTTTTTTCTTTTAACCTTTATTTTACTTTCTATCAATTATCAAGTATTTTTTCTTTTCTTCTCACCTCTCAGTTGAATAAAAAACAAACAACAAAAATACCCTTGTGACAAATCTGTGTACTTAAGCAAAAGAAATTCCCACATTGACCATGTCCAAAGGTCATTCCGAATTTTGAATCTGTCACCCATTGGAGTAGTGAATAGCATGCTTCCTTATCTGTCCTCTGGAATCCTGGCTGGTTCTTGCTTTGATCAAAGGTCTTAAGTCTTTCAAAATATTTGTCTCTTCAAGGGTGTAATTGTAGAAGTTGTTTGAAACGAATAATTTTGAAAGACAGAGAGCATTCCAGTCATGGAGCATATGCCCATATACAGGGAAGATTATAACCTGAGATTCAAAAACAGAAATAAGCAGTTCAGCTGAAGCCCAGAAGCTGAACTGGGGCGGGACAACCAGGACATTGACTCTGGAGGGCTGAAATTCAGAGGGGGCTATCACACATGTACCCTAGCAATTAGGAATAACTAAGCTTGGTGCTTATTTAGCACAAATAATTAGTTTAAATAGAAACTAGCAAATTCTCATTTCCTCCCCCTTGCAGCTGTAGCCTAGATTTACTCCTCCCTGACAAGTTTTCTTCCCCTTTGCCTCCTACTAAAGGAATGGCCTCCCCAGAAACACTCAGTATCCTGAGGTCTCTGCTCACAGACCAGAGTCTGCTGTTTCTATTCTTTCCCTCCACTCTGGGCCATTGCCCAGGATTTCTTACCCCATAGGTAGGTCCTTGTGTTGTGCTTTCATTTGGGTCCCTCCCCAAAGGTCTATCTGTTTTCTGACTGACTTTGCCTTAAAAATAATTAACTTGAAGATACTTTTCAAGCTACTTGCCATTGCATCAAAGTTACTAGCTTCAGCCCTGCTTCCTCCTCTGAATCTTTTATTTTTGTTTTGTTTTAAATTTTATTGATTTTTAAACTGCTAGGTTCATAAATTACTCCCATATTATGAGAGGTCTTTTGTAGCCAAGTAAAACTGCTAAATAGAGCTAAAATACAAATACATTGCCTTCTGCTGAAAGTACATACAACATTTCACATCTAAAGGAACCTCCACTTCTCCATATTTTTAAGTTAACAGAATTCTATTTTTCTTTCCTATTGCCCCCTATCCCATTAAAAAAAAACAAGAAAAGAAAAACAAATTTCTTGGAACAAATATGCATTGTCAAGCAAAAAAATAATTCCCTCAATATCTGCATACAACTACACACAAAACGATATGTACACATATAATATATACATGTGTCTAGTCACATATATGTATGTGTATGTATACATGCATGTACTAATATTGTACCTTCAGTCCATCATCTCCCTTTCACGAGTAGCATGTTTGATCATTATTCCTCTAGATGCATGGATGGTTAGGGTACAGATCTTAGTTTTTACATCTTTCAAAGTTGTTTGCTTTTATAATGATGTTCTTGTATTAATTGTTCTAATTCTGTTCATTTCATCCTTCATCAGTTTATAAAAGCCCTCAAAATTGTTCATTTATTAGTAATATTGATATTATAAATAAATAGAAATTCTCCTGGTTCTGCTAACTTCACTCAGTCTCAGTTCAGACAAGTTTTTCCATGCCTTTTTGGAGTTTTTTCCCATGTTTCTATTTCCTCATTTCTTACAACCCAATAATATTCATTGACATTCACAAGTTCTATTCAGCCTTTCTGATGTGGGTGGGCACTTTACTCAAGTGTGTCTCAATTCTTTGTAGCGGGGCTCCAACCTCCCATCAGTGGTGTTCCTCCAAGTTTAGGGGGTGGTTCCTTTTAGGGTAGTTCCATTTAGCCACTAACAGATTAGCTCTACACAGAAATATTTACTTTACCTATAATACACATTATAATTGCAGATATACAAACATGCTTCCCAACCCATAGGAGGCATAATCTCCTTCCCCCAAGTTTGTATCACCTCACTCTCTGGGGAGGGGAAAGGACTGAGTTTATAGCTTAGTTTGATTCCTACATAGTACAGTACCAGGTCCAAGACCAAAACCCCAGGGATTCCCAGGGACCCTAACTTCTCAGGCCCTTCCTGTGGGCTAGCTGGCTGCACTATCCTTCCTGCAAAACCATGAATTAAATTCTGAATCTCGTGGAAATCATTGCTAATCCCTAAAACTGAGAAGGATAAATAACATAGAACAGAAACAACCACCCCCAGGCTCATTTCCTAGTGCTAAGGTCAAAAAGAGAGCAGAGGAGAGAAGTCCTTGCTTTCTCACCAGTTCAGTTCATGCTGAATGATCCATGGATATTATCTTTCCAGTCAGAAAGAGAGCAACCAACTCAATTTCACAGTGCTAAAAATGTGGGCAGCCAATTAAAGAAGGCTACGCTCACCCAGGTGGTGGGGGACACAGAAGCTTTCATGTTAGGCAATGTGGATATGCTCCAAAGGCCCCTTAGGGTGCTGACATGTTAGGAAGACTGGGCGTGCCCAGACAAGCTTGGATTATATCAGATTGTAACCTACACGTTCGAAGGACCTGGTCTTCTCAACCAAATTGTGAGCCCCTTGAGAGGTATCCCCTGCACCACCTAACATTCAACCTTGAAGACCCCTTGGTTGGTGAACATTTCCTGGGATAAGCTAAATACCTGGTGTTCCCTGGACACTAAAGACCATGTGCCCGCTCTCCAAGACCAGCAGTATCTCTAAGGGAGACAAATGGGTCACCTTGCTTCTTCCTGGTTCTTGTTTGATGAGCATTTTTTCAGAGCCTAAAGGAGCTATTCAATTTTCTTACACTTTCTACAAAATACTTCTTTTCTCTGGCTTTCTGAGATCTTTCTGTCCCTCTCTTGTGACATGTCAACTGTAAATCATAGTAAATCAGTCAAACAGACATACTTTGGGGAATTTGCTGACAAGAAACAGACAAAAGAAAATGTGATTTCTTCCTCCAAGCTAATTCAGGACCACTCTTCTCCCTTTCAGAGATCATCCTATGTCCTCTAAGGAATATAGAATCTTAGATTTATAGTGGGAAGGGCCCTCAGAAGTCTTTTAGAGGGAACTGAAGCAGAGACAGATTAAGTGATTTGCCCAGATCACAAATGTTGTAGTATCAGAGTCAGAATTTGAACCTAGATTCTCTGATTTCAGTGAAGATAAGATATTCTCATGTAATAGCAAGAGAACTGAAATTGTTGTTGGAGGATCTTGGTTCAGATTTCAACCCCGCTGCTTACTGCTCCCTCTTTGATCTTAGAGAAGTCAATTCATATACAATCAACAATAAATTAAGTGCTTACTATGTGCCAGGCATTGTCATGGTCCCTGGGGAATCAAAGACAAAAAAAAAATCCCCATTCTCAAAGAGCTTTCATTGTATCAGTGGACAACGACGCACATGAATAATGAATAATACAATATATAAAAAGTTCTTATGAGAGTGGGAAGATGGGGAGTCAGAGCCTCTTCCGCACCCCACCATTGTGAAAGGACAGTAAGTAACAGATGACTCATAGTTTTGACAGCTTCTTCATCTATGAGAATATAGCACTTGTATTTCATAACCTCCTTTGGTTCTAAATCCCATGATCCAGTAAGGATCATTATTCAAGTGAGCTATGGCGCAGTCCATTTTGGAGAGTCACGGGTTCTACACTTTGACTCCTTTCAGTCAAGCTAAGGATTCTGAAAGCTAATAGGAAGTTTCCAGTCAGGAAGCCAGAGACTTTACCATAGAACCTATAGGATCAGAACAGAAATCCTGCCCCTTGCCAGAGCTCCACTCCTTGCCTTTGGTCAAATTCTTCTTAAAGGATGATTTTTCAGAGTGTTTGGGTTGACTCCTTCACAGTTGGCTCAGATACTTTTGTTTTTGTCCCTCTCTTTATGCTTATGCTTGAATCATGCTGTGGCCAGAGAGATTCATGCTGGGAGAAGTCATGCTGTGTTGTCTCTATTGGTTGTTCTAATCTTTAAAATGACATCTTGGTGGCCAAATCCAACACCTAATGGTGTTACCCATGCTGCTCTCTTGGATTCCTACCTGGAGTTGGAAGAGCATTAATCCAATTTTTTTTAAGAATAAAGAATTTGTACTAGGTCATTTGGAAAGCTCACCCTGGGTGCTAACTGCTTTTTGCCTCATTTACTGCTGGGAGAAATGGAGGAAGAAGCCAGGGCAAGATTGAAAGCAAGACAATTGAACTGGAGAATCCTGTTAAATAGAACCTCACTCTCAAATGTGTAGACTAGGGCTAACGTGCCCTTCTTCCAGCCCCCCCCCCCGCCCCAGTGTTGGAGAAGCACCTACTTTTAAAGTAACTGTCATCTTTCCATTGTACTGGTTCTCCTCCCCCTCCCCCACTGCAATAAATGCCTTTCCACATCAGAGATGTCAGCTTTTTCTTAGCTTAAATATATTTTTTAAATGGGTTGACATTAGCAAGGTATAAAGAATACTGGATTTGTAGTCAAAAGACCTGCATTTGACTCCTAGCTCCAACAATCATTACCAATAGAAATTTGGACAAGTCCTTTCATCTCATCATTCCTCAGTTTCATTGGTAAAAGAGGGAGAGGCCCCCTTGTTTTATTGCCTTCCAGATATCTTTTGTGATGTGCATGCTCTTGATCCTTCTCCGTTGGCTTGGGGGTAACTCATCATGTATTTGACAAGTCTGTGATGATAAAGTATTTCTGAGTTCCTAGAGCTATGGCTCTGTGTGAGATTCTGCCCCATAAATCTGAAGGGGTGAAGAGCCCTTGGCATAATGCTGCTTCCATTGGTGACACCCTTCCTGAGACATGGAAAATTGGCAGTGAGATCAGCATTAGATTGCATCTGACCAAATGTGTCATTATCACTTATCCTCACATCCCCCTATCAATTTTGCCATGTTGTAAGTGGATCCAAGAAAAACGTAAGCCTCAAAGCTAGGCCAACACAAATATCTATGAATGCTCCCACATGCCACAAATATTGCTCATTGAAGGGGAACAAGGTCCAAGAGCTGCCTATCCCTCTCCTAAATTAATTGGTAACTCACATACACACATTTTGTTGGTCCTCACCAATGTTCTATCATATTATCACACTTTCTCACAATGACATATAGGCCAGTTTCCATGTACCACTAAATTTTTAGTATTCCTCTGTTCCCTTCTTACTTGTTGACATCTTTAAATACTCTGGTAGAAACATCCAGAGTGAGCTATTCCTTATTTCATCTGTATTTGAAGCAGGAGCATCCCAACCCAGCTGTCTGCATATAGTATCTCCTGTGTTTGCTTTTGCATCTCTTCCCTGCAGCACCCTTTGCTCCTCACTCCATGAGATCAAGTATTTTGACTTCCACGGGCTCCTTGCTGACTTGAAGAATGGATGTTAAATAAGGCCATTTTGGGGAAAGAGAAATGAAACTCATTCTACTTCCACTAGAAGGCAGACCTAGAAGCAAAGAGTCAAAGTTACAGAGAGATTGATTTAGTCTTGATATAAGTAAAACCTTCCTAAGAATTAGATTCAGCCAAAAATAGAATAGATTCTCTCAGGAGGAAGTAGGACCTCTCCTCCATTAAGGTCTTCAAGTAAAGAGTGAGTGACCACTTGACTACCTGTGTATTAAAGTGTGGATTTATCAGGTATGTGACAGACCAGATGGATGAAAAGGGATCCCTTCCAACTCTAAAATTCTTTGATTCTCTTCTACATAGATCCTATGATAATAATTGATTGTGTGTGTGTGGGGGGGAGGTTTAAAGTTTACAGAGAACTTTTACAAATATCCCTTTTTAATCTCAAACCAACAATTTAAGTTAGATATTATTAAATCTTCTTCAGAGATGAAGGAGCTGAGATAAATAGAAGTTAAATGACTTGCCCAAGGTCATATGGTTAGTAAGTGTCAGAGGCCAAATTTGAACTCCAAATCACTGTGCCCCCCCACTGCTTCTGATTCAGTTAATTCAATTTAATACAAGAGGCTGAACTTAAATAAATTCAATCTAATAGGGACGGAGGGCTGCTAATATTTCTTTCTGCCCAGCCTTGGAGCGTAATACATCGGGTTGGTTAGGACTTAAGTGACACCTTGCAAATGTGGTGTTGGAATCAGTGGGTCATGTCTCTCGGACTCACCCCCCCAGAGGTGATGTTTCGGCTCACTTACTAACTCCGTTAATAAATCACTGTGACTGAAACAGCTCCTGCTTTCCATGCTCAACTGGATAATGAAGAATCAACAAGCGAGTTTGAGACTCGATTTCACCACTGAGACCCACAGCATCTGTCACTTTTGATAAATGAAACTACTTCCCTTCTGTCCCTTCTCTGAGTCAACCCAAAATGCACTTGGGATATCTCTGGCTGCAGCAGTTGTAAGGGACAGGGTGTCCCATCTGCTTATTTCCATTTGCCATAGGCTTGTTAAAAGGTTACTTCCTGCTACATTCCGATCAGAATTTTTATGTGATTTTTATTCTGGGAAAACAACTCTGGGGATTGATATGGATCATCACCACGAATACATTTCTGTGTACAGAATGGGTGGCATTGGAGTCAGACAGACCTGGTTTCAGTCAACAAGCATTTATTAAGTACCAGCTACTAACCAGGAAATTTAACTAAATGCTGGATATACAAAGAAAGAACAAAATATTCTCTTCCCTCAGGAAGCTCACATTCTAATGCAAGAGACAATGTACAAAGACAGAAGGGTATATGAAGGCCAGATGAAAGATAAGCCCAGAAAAAAAGCATTAGCATTAAGGTGGACTAGGAAAGGAGGCTTCTTAGAGTTGGAAGGATTTTAGCTGAGTCTTGAAGGAAGCCATGGAAGCCTGGAGACAGAGATAAGGAAAGAAAGTACTTTAGGCATGGAGGAAATCAATGAAAATGAACAGTTTCAAAATGGGGTGGTTTTTTTTTAAAGAAACAGGAGGAAAGTCAGTGTCACTATATCAATGAGTATATGGAAGAGAGTAATATGTGAGAAAATTGGAAAGGTAGGAAAAGGCTAGGTCATAAAGGACTTTCAAAGCCAAACAGAGATTTTTTTTTTATCCTTGAAGTAATATGGAGCCATTGGAAATTATTGAGTTGGAGGGTAACTTGGACAGACCAATATTTTAGGAAGATCACTTTGATAGCTGAGGGATCATAGACTAGAATGGAGAAAGACTGGAGGCAGGGAGAAGAATCAAAAGGTTATTGCAACAGTCCAGGTGTGAAGGGATAAAGGCTTGTGCCAAGGAAATAAGAGTGTCAGAGCAGAGAAGGAGGATGTATTTGAGTGATTTTACAAAGATAGAATTGATAGGACTTGTCAACAGACAAGTGGAGGGTCAGGGGGTTGTGAGAGGTCTAATCAATCAATAAAAATTTATTAAGAGCCTACTAGGTGCCAGGTACTGTGCTAAGCACCAGGAATCCAAAAAACCTGCCTTTAAGGAGCTTGTAATTGAATGGGAGAGACAACATGAAAACGAATATATACAAAGTAAGTTATATACAGGGTAGGTAGGAAATAATTAAGAGGGGAAAGGCATTGAAATTAAGAGGGGTTGGGGAAGGCTTCCTGTAAGGATTTTAGGAAGTCAGTAGTTAGAGCAGAAGAGGGAGAGAGTTCCAGGCAAGGGAGATAGCCAGAGAAAATGCCCAGAGCTGAAGGGCTCATATCCTACCTCAATCCCTTACCACTTGTGGAACTCTGGGCTAGTCACTGAAAATCATAGGATCACAGATAGAGAGTTGAAGGAGGTCTTAGAGAGCATCTGGTCCAATCTTCTCATTTTCCAGAAGAAGCCAGAGGCTTGGGGAGACTAAGTGATTTGCCCAGTCACCCAAGTAATAAATGTCAGAGATAAAAGTTGAATACAAGTCCTCTGACTCCATATCCACTGATCTATCCTCGGTACCAAAATATTTCTAGGCCTCAGTTTCCTCATCTGTAAAATGACGGTCCTTGCCAGCTCTAAATCCCGATTCTGTAGTCGCACACTCTATTAATTCCTGTTATTGAAGCCTAAAATGAAACATTCTGAGGCTGGATTATCCAATAAAGAGTTAGAGCTTCATAACATGGGCTCAGCCATGCAGAGAGAAATATGAATGGTCATTTTAGATGGAAAAAAATTAGAGAGCTGAAGCATGTACATAGATTCTAATATTGCCCAAGGATAATTCTGGCTCCTGCTGTAGACCAATAGCTTCGAATAGGCTGTATTCTCAGGAGAAGTTGGTAAATTAAAAAAATCAAATTGTTTTAGGAGAAATACTGCTGGGAGGCTGCTATCTGAGTCCTTGCTTTACCATTTATAAGCCATGGGCCCTTGAGCAGGTTCCCCTCACACATTCCTCATGCATCCAGTGTGCTAGCCCCTTCCCTCATGTACTTAGAAGCTAAAGGAATGGATTCTGAAGCCAGAGGCCTTTGTTTATACCTTTCTGCAATGAGTCACAGCACACCTCAGAGAACTGAGCCATAGAGAATCTAGGTGACCCATCTTAATACTCGACTGAGTCTAAATAGAGATTTCTTTTGCCATCTCAATAATTTTTGGCTTTTGAATAACTTTCTGTGTTAGTGCCCTGCGTAATAGAAAAAAAGAACCAAAAGACTTTCAGAGCTGTAAGGCAGAGGTACCCAGCTTGAAACTGAATTAGATTAAAATATAATTGGAAAACACTTAACAAAATAAATGAAAATACAATAAAACATTTATTATTCAATCATGTCTGACTCTTTGTGACCCTGTATGTGATTTTCTTTTTTTAATTAATAAAATTTATTTGTTTTCTTGTTTACATCATTCATTTTCATGTGATTTTTGAATTACAAATTTTCTCCCTGCCTTTCCCCTCCCCCAGCCCTAAAACAGCAATCCCACTGTAAAGCCCCTCCCCTGCTATGCTCTCTTACTTTCTGGTAGGGCAGGGAGGGTCTCCCTACCAGCCCCTGTATATCTTAATTCCTAGTTGCCGGTATTGCAGAACTTTGAATTTTAGATTCTTTCCATTCCTCCCTTGTCACCCACCCCCACTGGAAGGACAATTAATTCAATACAGGCTGTGGATGTGTGATTATACAGGACATCTTCATAGTGGACATATTGTGATAGTGATCATATGTCCTTCTTTCCTATCCCTCCCCTTGTTCTGTCCTCTACCCTGTGCCTGTTCCTTTCCTGGAGTGTGTGTTTCCAGCATCCCTCCCCCAGACCCTGCCCTCCCCTCGGTCATCACCCCTCTCCTCCCCATGCCTCCTACTCTCCTGTGTGGCATGATGCCCAGTGTAGAGTTTATGCCATTTCTTCTCTAAGCCAAATTCAATGAGAGTCATTGAAAGTAAAGTTCTAACAGTTATCCCTTTCCTCTTCAATATGGGCTGATTGACCCCATTTTGTCTCTCCCTGTCTCCTCTGATTCTAGTCCTCTCCCACCTCAGAATTTCGCCTTTTTAAAGTATCATCCCTTCCTATTTAATTGATCCTATACCCTCTATATACCCATATACACACATGCTCAGCTATGTATTCATATGCATATATAGCCTCCTATATAGACATATGTGTAAGTATACTTATATATACATTTGTATTCCCTTCCCCTATCCTCATACTAAGAAAAGTTTCATAGGTTATTATTATCGTTTTTCCATATTGGCAGGTACATAATTCAAATTTGATAAGTTCCTTATGATTTCTTTCCCATGTTTACCTTCTCATGCTTCTTGTGTTTGATTATCAGATTTTCTGTTCAGTTCTGGTTTTTTCCGCAAGAATGCTTAAAAGTCCTCCACCTCATTGAATGACCATATTTTCCTCTGGAATAAT
>JAQQSW010007036.1:0-13802 GCA_028646575.1 Pseudocheirus occidentalis | reverse complement strand
GGAAGGGGAGAAAAATCTGAAACTCAAGCGATTCCGGAACTGAATATTGTAAACTAAAAGTAAACAAAGAAGTCAATAAAAAAAATTTTTAAAAAACACAAGAAAAGCAAAACCCATTACAAATCTATAGTCAATCATAACAAATTTCTACATTGGTATATCCTAAAATAACATGTTCCCACATTAGTCTTCTGAAATTTTGTTTGGTCATTATGCTGATATGAATTCAGCACAATAGCATTCCATCACATTTATATACCACAACTTGTTCATTCATTCCCCAATTTGCCCTCAGACTCCCATTATTTACCACCTTAAAAAGAGCTCTCAACATTTTTGTACATCCATAGTCTGTTTTGCTTAAGACTAATTTCTCCCTAAACCTACCCTCCCAGCTTATTTTCTTTCCTTCCTCCTCTGTTTAGTGAAATGTATTTCTCTTTGTGTGTGTGCATTCTTTCTTCTTTGACCAGCATATATGAGAGGCTTAAGTGTCAGATGCTCCTCTTGACTCCCACCTCCTTGTTTGCATGGATGCCTTTGCGCACCCTGATTATGTGAGATAATTTTCCCTAAAATTCCGCCCCTACCCTCATCTCAACGTATTCCTTTTCTCTTCTCTTTAAATTTTTTTTCTGAAAAGCATGAAGACGTAACAGAATCATTCCTAAACCTTGTCTAACTGGATTCCCTCTACGAACCCTGATGATGATAAGGATAAAAAAAGCGCATATCATTTCCCTATTTTTTTTTTAATGTAAGCCATTGGTCTTTTTTTTAGTCCATTATCATTGTTCAATCATGTTTATTTTTTTATATGTCTCAACTCCAGTGACTGAACTTTAACGTTCTTACATAGCTCTGGTCTTTTCAACAGGAATGCTTGGAAATACTCTCTCTTTAAAGGTCCATTTCCCCCCTCTGTATGATTATACTCAGTTTGGGTGGATAAAACCTTTATCCTTTGCCTTCTAAAGTAGTATATTCTGAACTCCCCTTTTTTTTTTAAACTTTTTTTTTGCCCTGTTTTTTTTTAGAGGGCAATTGGGGTTAAGTGACTTGCCCAAGGTCACACAGCTAGTTTTTGTGTTAAGTGTCTGAGGCCGGATTTGAACTCAGGTCCTCCTGACTCCAGGGCCGGTGCTCTATTCACTGCGCATGACTTTGTGACTTTCTCTGTATTTCCCATCAAGATTGAGTCTGGTGCATTTTTTAAACCTTTTTGTGGAGGGAAGCTTGGCTGTACCATTTCTTTTTTTTTTGCTTTTTTTTTGAAGGGCAGTTGGGGTTAAGTGACTTGCCCAAGGTCACACAGCTAGTTTTTGTGTTAAGTGAGTGAGGCTAGATTTGAACTCAGGTCCTCCTTACTCCAGGGCTGGTGCTCTATTCCCTGTGCCACCTAGCCGCCCCTATACCATTTCCTTTCACTCCACCATCTTCTCATGTTTTCTTCTTGGGTTTTTTTTCAGTTGTTTAGACCTATATCCTCTTTACTCAGACATCTTTCCCTACTTTCTTCACTCCTGTCTCTGATGAAGAGATGACTTCTCCTTGCCAAGGCAAACCTCTCTCTGAACACCCTTGATCCCATCACCTCTGGTCTTCTCCAGCAGATCACCACCACTATCATCTCCATTCATTCTCTAATGTTCAATCAATCTCTCTCTAAAATCACTGTCAACAAACATGCCCATGTCTTCTCCATCTGTAAAAAACTGTTCTTGCTAGCTGTCATAGCTCTACTTCCCTTGGATAAAGTCCTTGGGAAATAAATCTAAACTCAGTGCTTCCATTTATTTACCTCTCACTCCTAAACTCTTTGCAATTTGGCTTCCAAATAGCCTCTTCTCCAAAATTGTCAATGGCTTTTTAATTAACATCCTTTCTCAATCCTTGTCTCTCTTATCCTCTCTGTAGCTTTTGACATTATCTCATTCTCTCTTCTTGGATATTCTCATCTCTAGGTTTTAACGACGCCCGTTGTCTGCCCTGTCTCAGTCTTCTTTGCCTATCTTCTTGCAGGTCATTCCTGCAAGTCATGGAAGTCCCACAAAAGTGAAATCCTACAGTTCTGCCATAGGTACTCTTCTCCTCTTCCTTTGTATTATATCACTTAGAGTTGGTTAGATGGTACAGTGGATAAAGCACTAAGCCTGGAGTTAGGAAAATGAGTTCAAATTCAACCCCAGACACTAGTTATGTGATCTTGGGCAAATCATTTAACCCTGTGTGTCTCAGTTCCCTCAGCTGTAAAATGGGGATGATAATACTAGTCACTACAAAGGTTGTTGTGAGGATCAAATAATATAATACTTGTAAACTACTTATAAATGCTGTTATTAGTAATCTCATCTGCTTCCATGAGTTCAGTCATCATTATTTCTCTGCAGATTATACCCAGATTAATATGTATCCATATATCCATATATACATTTAGTCCTAATCTCTCTCCTGAGCACTAGTCCCAAATCATCAACTGACTTTTGATCATATGAAACTAGATATTCTGTAAGCATCTCAAACCCCACATGTCCAAGAGAACTCATTGTCTTTCCCTCAAAATCATTCCCTATTTTCAACTTTCCTATTACTGTTAAGGGCACTACAATCTTCCTAATCACTGGAGTTCATCTTGCAGTCATACTAAATTTCTAGTTTGATCTATTATGAAGTCTTTTCATTTATACCTTCACAGTGTCCCTCATATATCCTTTCTCTCCAACTTAAAATCAACACAGGTCAACCTGTTTCCTCAATAATTTTCTCTTCTGGAGGGACTGGCCTGAAAACCTACAAATCTCCCCTCTTCTAGTCAAATTACTACAGGTTATTGTAGTCCAGATGTCAATTCAGAAAGTTTTTAAGTATCTACTAAGGCTGAAACACTTTTGCTTAATGCTGGAGATACTAAAACAAAAAAGAAATAGGCTTTGTCCTTGGTTGGGGGGCAAGAGGGCTAAAGAAATGTAAAGAGACAAAGAAAATTTTAAGAGGTGAAGAGAACTAACTACTGGGGACATCAATCAAAGGCTTCTTGGAGGTGGATCCTGTGCTGACATTTAAAAGGAAGATAAGAATTCAGACAGATGGAGAAAATGAACATTCCAGTCATGGGTGATAGTTTCTGTGAATGCATGGAAATAGATGATCGTACTAGGAATATCTTGCTTGAGGGACAGTTTTTGAGCCAATTGGCTGAAACATAAATAAAATTAATTATCTGAAATAGAAAAAAAAATCTGAGGGACAAGACTTCTGAGAACTATGATTTAATTTGCAAAGCAACATCTGCATATCAAACCAGGTCATCTGACTCCTCAGATGTCAGAGACTAATGAGTGATTTATAGGCCTTATTTCTATAACAGACAAGAGGCATGCAATTTACAAGAACAGGGAAGTAGGCTGATTTGCAGTGATTGGTTGCTGGACATATGGGGGGCATAAGGCGAAACAACTATTAAATCTGATATTCTATTGGATTAGGGCCCTTGTTTATCAATCACTAGGGGAATCTACTTCAGGGAGTTCAAGAAAAGGGAATTTAGACTGGGAAAGAGGGATTTGTGGTTTGTTAACAGTCTTACTCCTCCCCCCCATCCTCCAGCTGCCAGAAAGGAAAACTCAACCTTAGAAGGTTATACTTAACCTCTACCTCAAGAAAAAAGGGGAACTTATCCACTAAGACTGGAAAAAGGAACTTAAGCTTTAGTCAACCCCCCTTTCTCCAGCTTACAGAAAGGAGAACTTAGCCTTTAAAAAAGTCTTATAATCCTATGATTATTTTATTCCTACAAAGATATATGTCTTACTCTAAATTATTTGCTACTAAGTGATAATGTTTTAACAACCTATTTCCTAAATCTATAGGCAAAAGGGAATGTCTGTGTTGGCTTAGCTTAGCTATTAGGACTAGCTTTTCTTAATGAATGAAACATAAATCTTTCAAATAAACTAAAAATAAGTCAAAGTAATCAATACTAACTAATTTAAAGGTTATTCCTTTCCCTTTAGAAGATATAAAATAGGTTGGGAAAGGAAAGTTGGAGCCAAGTTGTGGAAAATTCTAAAAGACGTGCTCAGGAATTTCTGTTTTATCCCAGAGGTAAAAGTGAACCTGTGAGTAAGAAAAGTAACATGGTCATAACTAAGATGAAAAAATTAAAGAAAGAACAGACTACTTGGGAAACTGTTACTTTAGTCCACGTGGGACTGATGAAGGCCTAGAGTGGCTGCCATGTGAGTATAGGAAACAGAACTGTTGTGAAGGATGTGGTAGAAACAGAATCATGAGATTTTATCAGATGATCTGATATGAAGTTAAGGGAGAAAAAGAGTCAAGGATAACCACTGTAACTGGAAAGAGTGGGGATGGTGGTATTCTCAAGGAAGTTTGGAGGAGAAGCTGATTATGGAGAAAAGATGAATGATTTGGGACATGGTGAATTTTAAAATAGCACTAGAACATCCATATGTAGATGTTCAGAGAGCAGTTGATGGTAGATTAGAAGTGAAGAGTTAAAGCTAACAGATAAACAAGAGTGGGCCACTTGCATAGAGATAATAATTGAGGCCACAGATGTGGCATGAGAGTCATGGAACAGTCTTTCTCCTAAGCCTCCCCTGCCCAAATCCCACATTGCACCAGGAGACGAATGGCATAGCAATAGGGTCTGTGTGTATGAGGAAGTAGAGACCATGGGGTCATTCAGCCTAGATAGCAGGCCTGCCTCAGAGGTCAGAGTGGGTTCACACCACACCAGAGATGATTTTCATCAGTTACTACAGCCAGCAGAGAAATTCATCACCTGATTACCAAGGTTCTTTTGCATTTCATTATGTTGATCCTCAAAAGCTTGCTAATTCACTGCCCAGCTTGCTAGTGCATACTAGAGCATGTACATCCCTGGTATAACATTTCATTAGAGGAAGCATCTGGAGTCAAAATCAACCAACAGGTATTTTATTAAATGCTTACAATATGTAAGGCACTGTGCAAGGTGATGGGGATATGAAGAAGAAAAAAAGGAAACAGTACATTCTACTGGGTTTGCCACTTACTACCTTTGTGATTTTGGCCAAGTCATCCTCTTCAAGGCTCATTTTTGCAGAAGTTCGGATTAACCAAACACGAAGACTTTCAGCTCAAATCTAGGAAGTTTATATTGTGGAGAAAGTTTTGATCCAGGCATGGATTTGACTAGATAGTTCCTGAGGTTCCTTCCAAATCTGAGAGACTGGGATACATCAGAATCCAGTGTCACTTTCCACTCCTTTTCTAAATCTTCCCTTGACTTCAATTTCTCCATCTTTATTATGGGAACTCACCAATTCCTCTTAGCCTCAGTCATTTTAAATGAAAAAAAAAAGGCAAGAACAGATTTTAAAACTAATTTTTATTGAAATATTTGTAGAACTTAAATGCAAAAGCTCTTCAGGATTATATGATTATTATTATATTATAGGATTACCCTTTGGAGCACCTTGGTGTCAAGTGAACCATACTAGGAATAACTTGCTTGAGGAACAGTTATTGGGCCAATTGGCTGGAACATAAAGGTAATTATCTGAAATAGGAAAAAACAATCTGAGGGACAAGACTTTGCCAGGGTCCTATTAATAAATTACTATTTGTTAAGGTAATCAACTAAAACATCTCATACTAAGCAGCACAGTGCTACACTTGTCTTCTACATTAACATACTCCAGAATTTGTTTCAGATTTGATTGGGGATACTTATACTTGGTCACCACTGGAACTGCTGGTAGGCTCAGTGTTCGGCCATGTTCCTTCTACTCAGAAGTGCCAACTCTGAATTGAGATAAGGAAACTACAACCAATTTCTGCCCTTTTAAGGCATAATAGTAAATAAGTGAGACTGTAAGGTTTTCAGTTCCCCACCTCTCCCCCCACCAGTCTGAAAGGGAAGGGTTAAGGTTCACTGGATAGATGTGAAATCTCCTAAGCTGAAAGGAAGGCTTATGCACTAATGGTCAGTGCCAATCACTGTGCTAAGTACTGTAGAAATATTATCTCAGAGGTGGCTAGGTGGCACAGTGAATAGAGCACCAGCCCTGAAGTAAGGAGGATGTGAGTTCAAATCCAGCCTCAGACACTTAACACTTACTAGCTGTGTGACCTTGGGCAAGTTACTTCACCCCAATCCCTCCAAAAAAAAAATATTATCTCATTTGATCCCCCCAACAACCCTGGGAGACAGGTGCTATTCTTATCACCATTTTACAGTACAGAAAACTGAGACAGGCAGAGGATAAATTATTTACCCAGAGTCATATGGCTAGGAAGTATATGAGACTAGATTTGAAGTCAGGTCTCCCTGATTTAAGGTCCAAACATGCTATCTACCATCACCTACTGTCTTTTTTTTTTTTTTGCCTTGCCTTTTTATAACTCACACTAAGCTCACACAACCTACACCCTTGACTCTTTAAAAACATATTAAGCAGATTTTATTTTTAAAAGCCCTTTATTCTTTTCCATTTCAAACATGGCAAGCATGATTGAGAAATTTTACACTATAGATGGCAAGTCAAAATAAAATTAGCAAGGACAAACTTCTGAGTGCAAACAAGGAGAAATCAAATATATAGAAAAAAAGTTCTGATTGTTCAAATGATCAGAGTATAAAATCAGTAGTCAAATTCCTTATTTTCTAAGAGTTCAAAGAACTACTCCCCATAACAGTTCAAAAGTATATACTACAATCATAAAAAACTGAGTCTGCAAATGATGAAAGGCACACAGATTTTAGCACTTGTATATTAGATGTACTTATTCACAAGTTTACATCAAAGCAGGGCCTTCCTTTGGGATTGTTTCACAATATAATATTTTTCTGATCAATACATGGTCATTGAAATAATGAACCACCTTCAGAACATGTCAATATGCTTACCTTAAAGTAAAGCTGTATCACTTTAAAATAGGCAAGCCATGATATAAAATACACCAAAAAAACTGGCAAAACTAGCCAAGAGATAATCTTGTAAAAGCTCTTGTACTACCTTAAATTTAACATTAGATAACTGAATATTTTATTATTTTCTGTTAACGGAGAGCAACAATACAGAATTTCAAGTATTTTATTAATGCAAATGTTATAGCTATGTATGTATTTATGCATGTATGTATACATATACAATATGAAAAACCACTTGAAACCGCAATGGAACTCAATAAACATCATTTTTGCATCCTTCAAAAACATTAGTAAGAATTAAAGATGTGCTCCAAATAACTTAGTAAATGTAAACATTTTTATATTAACAGCAAAGTCTGAAAACTCAGTTCAGTTGTTAGTTGAAAGTTTATTTTAGATTTAACAATTTTAAAGTGCGCATGAAATTCTCAAGTGTCTTCGTAACAGATTACTCCACTCAAGATATTGCAGTGATTTCTGCTATCTCTTCTGACCTCAAAATAGTCCCCAGACAAAGTCTATTAAAGACGGCTATTCTTCGTACCTTTTATAGCCCATCTGCAGTATTAATGCTAATAAAAAAGGTTTCTGGTCTAGTAAGGATTACCATGATTAACATTAGAAACACATTTAAATGATATTCTAATAACATCCACTGTCTATAGCTCAAAAGACTATCAACATGGAATTATTATAATAAGTGTATTTAGAGCATGTACTTTTACATTGTCTGATTTTTATTGCTTTACAACATGGCATTGTGAGTTTATGTTGTACAAGAATCTAGATTACAACAACCAAGGTGAAGACTGCAGAATCACATTTCAGAGTGGAATAGGAAAACTCAAAAACAATTTCCAACTAATCTGAAGATTATAAACATTAATGATCTGTCCATGACTACCTAAACCAACTAAATTTTATAATTCCACACTTCTCAAAAGACCTAATTAGGCCTGGTCATGAAAAAAAAAAAAGAAAATTATTTACTCTGGAAACCTTGGCTTATTGCATTTTTCTACATTATTGAATGCTGGTTGGGCTTCCTTTCTCAGTTTTTAGTGGTTCGTTTCTTAAGCATTTCCATGTCTGGTAGCTCGTCTTCTTTATGTTGCAAGAAGAAATTCTTCCCAGAATGCCAAAAAAAAATAATATGAACAACTCAGTTTTCTGAAGACATCTACTATACAAAGTAGGAAAAACTAAAGGAATCTCTTTACAGGGGCTGCAGGTGCAGGACGAGTAGGAATAAAGTTTCCCTGAGATGATACTTTTGGTTGTGGTGGAGGTGGCCTGTGGAAAGAAGGGGTAAGTAATCATTTCTCCATATCTGGGTATTATAAAATGGAAATAAAACAAGGTATTACATAATTAGAATCTCCCTATAAACACTAATCTACAGGGTGTTTACCATGAAATTGCCTCATAGATATGACCACTTCACATGAATTAGGGGAGCTTATTTTGTTAACCATATTCCTTTAAATGGGGTCCAAGCAAGGATGTGCTGGTAAATGTTTAATAATCAGTTCTCTGGGGGGGTGGCGGAGGGGAAGCACATATATTATCCTTTTAAGTTTAATCTGCATTATTAACATTTTCTCCATCACTTTTTTTTTCTCCATCACTTTCTTAAATTGAGACAATCAACAAACAAAACAATAAAGCAAGCCCTGATTTAATTACACAAGTTTTCTTGAAGAATTTCTTGAAAAAAATGTTCAACCTAATTTCTGGCATTATTTAATTAAATTCCCCATCCTCTCCAGTTAAAGAACTATAATCACATCAGTACTTATGTGGAAATATGTGTTAGTTAATCTACTTTCCCATGGTTCCACCCATGACCCTTGTAAGTTTCCACACCACAATACCCTATATATATATCAGTAAAATCAAATAAAATGAGTAATTTCATTTTGTACCTTGATGGGAATTGCTGAGGCTGCTTGGCTGCATAAGTTGGTACTGGAAACCTGTTTGGGTAAACAGCCTAAGGAAATAAAATGAATAAGTCAGTATCACTAAGTACTCATAAAGAGCCTCTAAACACAGTTCAGTATTTCTTACCCTGAAGAAATTCAAAACATTTAACAACCTACATAGAGAATAGTTGCTTTAAAATATGACATTTTAAAAAGTCTGTTATAGAATATATCTTTACTGTTAAATAAAAGATACTTAATTCTCACAACACCACAATTATGTATTTTGCCGGATCTGTGCAGACATACTCAGGTGACTGTGATGAGCCCCACAGAGATTCTGAATTAGAAAACAGATGTAAATAGGGAACTTTCAGTTTAGGACATAAGGAAAGGGGATAGGGAAAGGGAACAAGTATTTATATAATATTTATTACGTGCAAGGTACTGTGTTAAATGCTTTATGAATATTATCTCATTGATAGAATGAAATACTATCTCATTAGAAGATAAAGTACCATCACATATAGCCATAAAACACATTATTATACAGAAAAGTATAAAATGTCAAGTATGAGAAAAAAACGTTCTTTCTGGCTTATAATTTTCTTACACAATAAAACTTAAAATGTAATCTTATCTAATGAAATATAGTGGATTAACTAATAAAAACAAGAGTTGGAGAAGCAGCATACAAGATATAGACCAAACTAATTCTATGTCTTGCCTCTGACAACACATCTCAGCCATGAGACCTAAGCCAAGTCTATTTCTCATCTCAGAGCTCTCTAATACTAAAAACTGCAGAGCACTTTTTCTTAGCAGGAATTCTTCATACCCATGAAATCACAGACCCAGGTACAAAAAAGAGCTGCCACAATGAAGTGTTTATGTTTTGCAAAATTCTTTTTAGTAGTTACATCACTTGTTTTACAAACTTTTTTTTTTAAAAACAGATATATCATTTGACTCACCCTAGGATATTACTTGATACTATAAGTATTATTCCCATTTTTTAGATATGGACAATGAAAGCTAAGTGACTTGACCAAGATCAAACAAGTGTCAAAGCTCGGAACCAAGGTTTATGATTCAAATTATCACTTAATACTTCTAGTGACAGAACAGCATATTGGAAAAAACACTGCAGTTAGATTCACTTTCGTTATAATTCACATATTTCTCAAGTCTA
Organism: Pseudocheirus occidentalis; assembly: GCA_028646575.1. NCBI lineage: Eukaryota > Metazoa > Chordata > Mammalia > Diprotodontia > Pseudocheiridae > Pseudocheirus > Pseudocheirus occidentalis. The sequence goes on along the minus strand of JAQQSW010007036.1, from coordinate 3,745 downwards.
AAAAGATATACATCATAGTAATGTTGTCTCTAACGGGGACAAATTTCCTTCCCCCAAACCTAGTGAGTGATATCAATAATGAAGGTACTTCTTCCATTGGCAGAATCCATTCATGCCTTCCTATTCTGTGCAATATTCACCCACATAGAAGATCCCAACATGCTGAAAGCATTCCTTTAGGTCGGTGGTTCTCAACCTTCCTAATGCCATGACCCTTTAATACTCCTATGTGGGTGTATCTGCATGTGGGCAGACTCGCCTGGAGATAGATAGAGGAACGGTGTCTCGGTTCCTAAGACCATCAGAGATATGTGTTTTTTGATGGTGTTAGGCAATCCCGTGAAAGGGTCATTCAACCCCCAAAGGGGTTGTGACCCAAAGGCTGAGAACCGCTGCTTTAGGTCTTTTTGATATTTCACGAGTAACACGGAAACACTTGGACTGAATAACCTTTGTCATTTCTAAGTCAAACTACTTAATCAGCATTCTCTCTCTCTCTCTCTCTTACACACACACACACACACACACACACACACACACACACACACACACACACACTGTACATATATATGACCACGTACCTTTCTGCTACCTACAACCTTAGAGTGCTGATAGGACCTTGAAGGGCTTGCTGCCTCAGTAGATCTACATCTACTATAGCTCTGAAAATCAAGGCGATGCCTCCACATTCACTGTTGGGTGTACTTGAGTGGCATTTTAAAGCATATATTTAAGAAATGGTCCCTGGCAGCATCTAACTTGCTTCAAAATGACAAAAAAGAAAACTTTTAACTATTACTTCTCACTATGCACAAAACACTGGAAACACTAAAACAGTAGGTCACCTTAATTTCATTATAAAATAGGCTCTTAAAACAGATCCAGATAATTCTTTCATCAAGGATAAGCTATTCTAGGTTAAAAGGACTACTTGATAGGAGTTTGGAATAAGAGGAAAAAAAAGAAAAAGTAAAAATGTTACTTATAACTACAGTCTCACTGATAATTTCTCTTAAAGCTACAAAAATGACACAATATCCCCGCCCCAACCCCCTACTCTACAAGATTCTCATCATATGTGTACTATACTGGTCATTCAGGTAAAAAAAACCAAAGGTCATCTTTTACTTCTAACTGAATGCTTAATTGCCACCTGGCCAAGACCTTAAAAATACAAATATTTATGACACAAAACAATTATATATTTAAAATCCAAATACTCACAGTAAGAAACACAGAAAAAATATGAAAACAAAAATTAAACTTACAGCATTTCTGGGGCTATTTACTGGAGGGGCATTTCGAGTGGCATTCACTGGTTGTCTAGAAACATTTGTTTGAATTTTTCCATCTGATCTGGAAAGACAGAATTATATTTATGATTAAATAAAATGAAAAATTTTCTGTACTGACTCCTAAGAAAAATATTTATATGTGATATATTCCTTTAATATACTGTTAGAGAAGGATGGCCAAACAACTGACAACAAATTACATTCTTTACCAAACGCTCCATATTGTAAGTATATCACTATGTTCACAGTTTATCTTGCCCTGGCCCCCTCACCAATTTCTCCCTTTCTAGCCAGGATAGTAGCAAGGATGTAGAATGTGAAAAGGAATGCACAAGTCATGTACGGACTGTCCCAAAGATGAAAGAAGCATCATCTTGCAAACATCACACTGTGAGCCTAGGAGCTAAATAAGCCAAATCAAAAGAAGCCATTTAGGCTTTGCTGTCAGGGTCTTCTGGTCCTAAGAGATGTAAATTCCAGGTAAGTACCAGACAACTGCACTTAAGACCAGTAGAACACCAAATGTTGCTGGTAACTTTGAGAGGGCATGAATATGTTAATGAACTAATCCCACAGTAGCAATGATAAGATTTAAGTTTGCCCCCCACCAAAAGCTAATAAAAATGTGACCCCAAACTCCTGCCTGCCCCCCACCCAAGCACTCTTCCACTTCCTATGGGTCCATGCTGCCCAAGGGCTTCCAATGTAATCCATGGTTATATAAGTGAATCTCTGTGGTTCTCCCCCTCTTCCAGTTCTTTTCCCCATACCGTCTTACCTGCCTTCATGGCTCCATCCCCATCGGCCCTGCCTTGGCATTTCCTCTTTCGCACCTTTCATCACCTGTCTGTCTGTGTGTGCTCACTGCTATAGCAACCCTTGGTTCCTTATTAAAGTATGATTAGTGCCATAATGTTCTTTTCCAGTGAATACCCAAAGAACTGAGTGTGCCAGCCTCCATTTCATAACACCATAAATTAAGGCAATCACAATTGCCTTCAAAGTAGATCCTTGTAGAGCCTTCAAAGGTCCACTTGTCTCATATTCCAACATATATGCCAAAGAGCAAATCCCTCCCCCTTCTAACTAATGAATTACCTCTCGAATGATATAGTATAATACTTTATATATTATGAAATGCACACTAATTCAATAACAAACATTTCAAGGAATATGGCATGGTGAAAAAAGTGCAGCACTTGGAATTAGGAAATACCTTGGTTTAATTTAATGATCAGCTCTGGAATTATAAACTATATGATCCTGGATAACAAATGTTACCTGTCTGAGCCTCAGCTCTTCATTTGTAAAATGGGGTTGATAACTGCACTGCCAACCTCACAAAGTGTTATGGGTAAAGTACTTTATAAATCATAAAGGACTATATATTCTCTTTATACTAACTAGAATATATTGTGTGTTTCTGGTTTTTTTTCACTGTGCTCTTATCTTGTGGGATTAATCTTTAAGTCTTAATATTTATTGTTAGATCTCATCTTCCGTTTTCCCTTATTTTGTTAAAAAAAAAAAAAAAGAAAAATTGGGTGGAGCCAAGATGGCAGCGTAGAAGCAGCAGCGTCCCACAGCTCCCATGGAGCCACCCTAAACACCCATAAAAATATGACGCTGGACAAATTCTAGACTCTCGAACTCAAGAAATACAGAAAACACATCTCTCGCAGAAGGCAGCTCGGCAGCAGGGGATTATTGTGGCAGGTTGCCAGCCAAGGCAACGCAGCTTGAAACAGAAACCCAGGCCCTGGGCGGTAGGAAGGAGCCAAAGCGAGCAGCAGCCAGTCTACAAGAGAGAAGCGCTACAGCCTCCAGCATCTCTACATCTACCAAAGTGTGAAAAACAGGGATTAGAGAAAGGTGTGAAAAATAGGGATAAAAGAAAGGCAGCTAGGCAGGAGGGCACATCACACAGTCCTGAAGGCCTGGAGCTGAGACCGGCCCAGCCTAAAACCTCCATGCCGCCAGGAGCCAGCCTCCTAAGCCACAGCTGAGTCTACTTCAGAGAAGATCTAAAGCACCTGGAGCAATCTGCATAAGCCAGGATTAAAGGTCAGTGAAAGTGAGTGAAGCTTTCAAGCTAAATTTGGGGGAGGAAAAGCAGTTGGGCCAATCTACCTTCAGGGCAAGGAAGCAGTGGGGGAAGGGCAGAAACTGCTGTAACCAGCAGATGCCCCCACTGGGCTACTTCAGAGCCCCTGGCCTGTGGATCCCACAGGGGGCCTGAGTAGATTGATCAGGGCCAAGTGCTCTTGCGTTGAGCAGCCTGGATCCAGAACGTGGTCTTGGGTGGTGGTCTGGGGGAGCACTTACAGCAAGCCCAAGCTGGGGGAGGCTGCAACATTCCCCTAATAGCTCCAGCAGCTGGGAAAACCCCAGCAATTTGGAACGGAGCTTTCCCCCCTGGAAGCAGAGTTTCACAGAGCTAAAAAAAAAAA
>JAQQSW010007035.1:0-13802 GCA_028646575.1 Pseudocheirus occidentalis | reverse complement strand
TCTCATATAAAAGAGGCAAGAGAAAACTGTTACAATGGAGGGGAAGAGCAGGAATGTGAGAGGGAATGGGTCAACCTTACTCTCATTGAATTTGGCTTAAGGAGGGAATAACATACAGACTGAATTGGGTATCTTACTGTACAGGAAAATAGGGTTTAAGGGGATAAAAGAGTGGATGATAGAAGGGAGGGAAGATTGGGGGAGATGGTAGTTAGAAGCAAACACTTTTGAAATGGGACAAGGTCAAAGGAGAAAATAGAATAAGTGTGGGATGGGATAGGATGGAGTCAATTATGGCTTGTTTTTCACAATACAACTACTATAGAAATGTTTTTCATAATTACACATGTACAACTTATACTGAATTGCTTATCTTCCCAGTGGGGGTTTGTGAGGAGGGATGAAGGGGAAAATCTGGAACTCAAAATTGTAAAAACAAATGGTTTGAAAAATTGCTTTTTACATGCAACTGGGAAAAAATATATAGAGGCACTGGGGTATAGAAATTCATTTTGCCCCACTAGAAAGGTGGGGGGAAATAGGGGAAGATAGAAGAGAGAACAGATTGTGGGAGGGGTATTCAGTAGGCTCGCTATTTTGGGATGGGGTAGGGGAAAGGTGATGAGAAAAATTTGTAACTCAAAATATTGTGGAAATAAATGCTGTAAAAATTAATAAATTGGAAAAAATAAAATAAATCAACAAATAAGAAAGGTAGAGAAAATTGGAAAAATAAACATCTTATACAAGAAAATCACGAGGGGTTATCAATATCTTGATAAGGAAGGCACAAAAAGTACTGAAAAAAGAACACTTTAAAAACAGAATAGACCAAATGGTAAAATGAAGTACAAAAGTCCAATGAAGAGAAGAATTCCTTAAAAACCTGAATTGACCAAATGGAAAAGGAGTATGAAAGCTCATGGAGAAAATAATTCCTTAAAAGTTAGAATTGTAAAAGTGGAAGGTAAAGACTTTATAAGACATCATGAAGCAATCAACCAAAATTTTAAAAAATGAAAAAAAATAAGAGAAAATGTGAATTATCTCATTGGAAAAACAAATGACCTGGAAAATAGGCCTGGGAGAGATCATTTAAAAATTATTAGTCTGCCTGAAAGTCATGATAAAAAAAATATCCTAGATATCATCTTTCAAGATATTATCAATATAAACTACTGTTATACTCTAGAATAAGAGGATAAAATAGAAATGGAAAGAGTCCACTTACCACCTCCTGAAAGAGATCCCAAAATGAAAAATTCATAAAAATATTATAGCCAAATTCCAGAGTTTTCAGGTTAAGAAGTAAATATTCCAAGCACCCAGAAGAAAACAATTCAAGTATCATGGAGTCACAATCAGGATAACACAAGATTCAACAGCTTCTACATTAAAGGATTGAAGGGTTTGGAATATGATATTCCAAAGGGCAAAAGAGCTAAGAGTGCAACCAAGAAACACTTAACCAGAAAAACTGAGTATAATCATTCAAGGGGAAAAATAGACATTTGGTGAAATAGAGGATTTTTAAGCTTTCTTGGTGACAAGAGCAGAGCTAAATGTAAATTTTGACTTTCAAAAAGGATACCCAAGATAAGCATAAAACAGTAAATAAGAAAGGGAAATCATAAAGGACTTAATGTCATTAAACTGTTTACATTCCTACTTGGGAAGATGCTATTTGTAACTCATAAGACCTTTCTTGTTATCAGGGTGGTTAGAAGGAGCATATATAGACAGAGGGCACAGGTATGAGTTGAATAGGAAGGGATGATATCTAAAAAAAAAAATTAAACAGTGAGGGAGGAATGTACTGGGAGAAAGAGAAAGGGAGAGGTAGAATGAGGCACAGAGAAGCTAAGACTTGTCCAGAATCACACATTTATCCTTGCTTCTGGTGAGATCAAAGGAAGGAGCCAAAGGTAGCAGGAAAGACATTGTGAAGAATGTAGAATTTGGTGAACCATTAAGAATGATGTAGGATTTGACAGAAAGGATTTTGAGATGGACAAAGCACATTCTTGGTATTGGAAAGCACCTCACCTCCTACATTACAGCACAATGCTTCACTGTCTCTTCCTTACTTTTGCTTGGTACCACTAATTGAAATGTACTTCAGATCAATCTTGCATTTATTAAGCAATTACAATATGAGCAAGTAAGGTTCTGGAGGGCATGAACTATATCACTCATGCTTCTGTATCCAAAATACCTTCATAACACATGGAACCTGATAAACACACAAAAAACTACTTATTGATTAATTATTGAGAACCAAAAGACTCTTCCACTTATCTGAATGCTACTCATCCTTTAAAGATCAAGACATATCTACCTCATTCCCAAAGCCTTTCTTGACCACTCCTCCATTGTAACAGTTATCCCTTGATTCTTCTATATGAAATGATTAACCCCATTGCATCTCTCTCCTGTCCCTTATCATTCTATTCCTCTCCCAGCTCTCAATTTCACCTTTTAAAATATCATCCCTTCCTATTCAATTGATCCTGTACCCTCTATGTACACATATATACACACTCACCTATGTATTTATACACATATATACTCTCCTATACAGACATATGTGTATGTATACATATATATACATATATGCATGTGTGTATATGTGCGTATGTATGTGTAAATATATACACACACATATATACATACACACACACATATACACACATTTGTATTCCCTTCACCTATTCTCATACTAAGAAAAGTTTCATTAAGTTATAATTATTGCTTTTCCATGTTGGCATTTAAATAGTTCAACTTTGATAAGTTCCTTATGATTTCTTTTCCATGTTTACCTTCCCATGCTTCTTGTATTTGAATGTCAAATTTTCTATTCAGTTCTGGTTTTTCTCATCAAGAATGCTCGAAAGTCTTCCACCTCATTGAATGACCATATTTTCCCTTGAAAAGGGGTAAAGTCTTAAAGAAAATCCTATAGTAATGATTATGACATAATGAAAACCAAATGAATGATAATTTTCAATAAACTTAGAAAGGCTTTTGTTCTGTTTCCTTTCAATTCAGCTTTCAACTTTGAAATTCTATATTTACCCTTCCTTCATCTCTCTTCCCTTAGTCCATCCCTCTGCCATGTTATTTTCCTTTCTTCCTTTTTTCCTCTTTCCTTTCCTTTCTTTCTTTCTTTTCTTCCTTCTTTCCTTTCACTTTTGTTCTCTTTTTTCTTCCTTGCTTCCTTCTTTCTCTCCTTTATTTTTCCTTTTTAATTTTTGGTTTCTGATTCTTTGTTCCTTCCTTCCTTCCTTCCTCCCTTCCTTCCTTCCTTCCTTCTTTCCTTCTTTCCTTCCTTCCTTCCTTCCTTGCTTCCTCTGTTCTTCCCTTTCTCCCTTCCTCCCTCTGTCTCTCCCTTCCTTCCTTTGTTCCTTCTTTCCTTCCTTCCTTCCTTCTTTCCTTCCTTCCCTACTTTCTGCCTGTAACAGAAATCAGTTTAGCAGACTTAGAGCTAAATATGGAAGGTGTGAGCTCTGTATGTAAGGTGTGAGCCCTGTACATTGTTGAGAAGGCATGAACTCCCCTGTTGGTGGAAGAAGGGGATTGGCTGAGACAGGAAGCCAGTGCTGTATATAAAGAAGAATTTCAGAGACAGTGAGACAGAATTGGAATTTTCCTGCAGAGGAAGCAGGATTATCTCAGCATCTGGGAGCTGGGCTGCTGGAATGAAGAGAGAGAGGGAGAGGGAGAGGGAGAGGGAGAGGGAGAGGGAGAGGGAGAGTTTCTCTTCCAGCATCTGGAAGCTGACTGAGACCTGAGATGGAGTTTTCCTGAGACCAGAATCTGGTGAAGACCACCCAGAAGGCCAATATTCCTTCTGGGTCCTAGGGACAGCTGAACTGCTGGGGGACAGAAGAAGCATGACTAGGGTAAGACTTTGTTTGTTCATGGTCTGGCTTATCCTTGTGTTCCAGACAAGAGAAGTGGTGAAGTGTTTGAGATGTGCTGGAACCTGTGAACTTCATTGTGTGCTGGGGATTGCCCTGAGGACTGGAGAAGGACCTGAGAGCTGTCTACCTCTGAGGGCTGGAAGAGAACCTGGCATCTGTCTGCTTCTTCCAGGTGACTGGTGGATTCAAGAAGCATCTGGGACTATGGAAGGGGATCCAGGGAATTGGAGAGACCACCCAGAGTCAAGATGAAGAAAAGGCCTCCCCTTGGACAAAACTGAGGTCTGCTGGACACCAAGGGGTGGAGGATTTGTGTGGTTTTCTAGTGATTGATTGAGTTGATGTATGGTTGCCCTATGAGTGGAAGATTGATGTATGGTTGCCCTGTGAGTGGAAGTTTGATTATTGTATTGTGAATTGATTTAATGATTATTGATTTGCCCCATGAGTGGAAGACTGATTATTGTACTGTGAACTGATTAAATGATTGCCTTGGTTTGTAATGGAATGAACGGAGTGTTCACTATTACTGTGTAATCCGAACCTTAAAAGCTGTTCACAGTAGCATCCTTTTGGGAATCTGCTGGTGCATGGCATTACACTTCCTTCCTTCCTTCCTTCCTTCCTTCCTTCCTTCCTTCCTTCCTTCCTTCCTTCCTTCCTTCCTTCCTTCATTTCTTTCTTACTCTAAATTACTTACTAGTTGTGTTTCCTTACATTAAGTTACTTAACCTCTCTTTCTCATTACCCCCATTTGAGAAATTGGGATGATAGTAGAACTAACCTAACAGTGTTGTTTTGAGGATCAAATGAGACGATATGTGTATGAAGCCTCTTGCCCATCTTAAAGGGTTCTTTTAATAAATGCTGGGTAGCTTTATTGGATTGAATTGGGAGTAATGGATGGTAGTGCTTAGGTGCCCCTTTGATTATTGGCTGAATCATTGCAAGATTTAAATTTTATATTTCTAGTAAGATTAAATAATGAGTCAGTGATTGTATGGGAAGCCTGAAGAATGAGCTGGGTTAATTATGAAAGACCTTCTGAAGGCCTTCAGCTGTGATTTAAGGCAGAGGAGGGAATTTAGTATCCTAGGCAACATTGAAGTTATCTGTAAAAGTTTCTTCTCATTTTAGGCCTTTGAAAAAGATAATAGCAATATCTCATATTTATGTTTTGTAGTTTGTTGGGACTTTTAAAGCCTGTTCATGGACGTTATTAAATTTCATCCCCAACTGTAAAATGGGGATAATAATTCATACCTCAAAAGAGTGCAATATAGTGTTCAGAAAAATCTTAAATTATTTATAAAATTGTTATGTTTTACGATGAAATGGGCATTGTGGGCACTTGCCATATGATTGCTGACCACGACATTTCCATGAGTTAGCAGATGGTTTGTCTTTAAATTTTGGAGTGGTAAAAATATTGCACATTCTGTGGTCAACTTGGTGATATGTTTTTCCAGGCTAGGTTAATCTTCAGAAAGAAATCAAATATACAGTCAATTGTAGAGAACACTCAAAACCTTTTCAGTTTAGTAGGACCTCCTAGAGCTTTCCACAAGTAGTGTAAAGTTCCTTGAACTTGGAATAGAAAAATCTGGTTTAAATCCTGGTATTGATACATGTCACTCACTTTGTTTGAGTCTCAGTTTCTTCACATATAACATAAGATTGGACTAAATGACCTTTGAGAATCCTTTCAGCTTAGAATCCTAGGAGGCACTAGAGAAAAATCCAAGTGAAAGGTTTTGTTATCAATAATCTATATCAGTAATGAAAGATAATTGTTAGACATCATAGGAAAACTTGATTTGGAGTGAGAGGACCTGCACTTGAATCCCACTTACTAATTGTGGGATCTTAGACCACTTCCTGTATTGACCTCAGTTCCTAATCTTTTAAATTATATAGTTGAATTGGATGATCTCTGAGGTTCCTTCCCATTTTACAACTATGATAAAATGATAATGACTACAGAAGTACTGAATCTCAGAGCAAGAAGGACCTTCAGAAGCCACCTATGCCAACCAATGATAAATAATCTTGGCTAGGACATATCCAGCAAGAGCTTATCCAAATTCAGTGTGAAAGTTTTCTATCAAAGGTAACCCACCATGTCCTGAGGCAGCCATTTTATTTTGGGAAAGCTCTCCTCATCAAAAAGCTGTCTTGTCAGTATTGACATTTTTCCTTACATCAAGCCTAAAGTTACTTATTTGCAATTTTCCCAAGTTGGTTCTAGTTCTTCCCATAGGAAGTGAAATGGTTGGTTGTTGTCCTTCATTCTCAGAGGCCCAAAATGACATCACTTATGTTAAAGTAAAATTACAGTATGTCCTACTACACCTGAACAAATCAAATACAAATTTGGAATGTTCTACCACGAGTCAGCCACAAATAGTTCAATGGAACATTTGAAATGGATTCTCTAAATTTCCACATTTTACATTTCTTTTTAACTACTTCAATTCTGCTTGACTCATAGAGCAAATAGCCTCTGATGAGAGCACACCATGCTGTGTGGGCCTGTGCCAGTGTCTCCCATGTCATACAATCAATTCCAGTGTTCTTACGAGAGACCTTAAGAATGTTTTATATCACTTTTCTGACCACCATGTGAGTGACTACCCATGTGAGTTCTCCATAAAATAGCCTTTTTGGCAAATATATATTTTGCATTCAAACAATGTGGCCAGGACATTGGAGTTGTGATCTTCTCAGGAGAGTTTGAGTAGGTGGTCCAATAGAACAAGCCTAACCTCTTTCATAGAACAATCCTCTAGATACTTGAAGATCCTATCATTACTTCTCAAAATCCTTGCAATTGTCCAGGTTTTGCAAATAGGGAAACTGAATCTCAGAGAAGTTAAGTGATAATCCACAGGAATTCAATGACAGAAAGTCAATGACAGGGCCAGGAATGGAACCCAAAATCTTGGATTCTTTTTCCATTCTATGCTCTAACACTTTGTGCAACATATTTCAATTCATAGCCAGGTTGGTAAAATTATCTTTCCTCTTTCTCAATTGACTCATCATTAAGCTGCAAATCATGGAGATTCCTGGCACTAGGTTTCTGACCAATACTTTTTAACATGTAGCTATTGATGAGGATATGTCTTTAATGACTGAGATAATTTAGCCTCAGTTTCTACACTGCCTGATACTTTGCAACCTACTCTTTGAGAGGAGGTTACCCATTTTTCTTGTGTGGCTGACTGACGGGAGTCAAAGAGGAGACCCAATTCTAGTACCCTGAAAAAAAGCCCAATTCAAAAGCTATTGCCCACACCCATGTAAATATCATTTATGCTGAGCCCAGCCCTTGGTGATGGTCTCCATTAACCTTTCCCCACGTTTCCTATTCCCTGCGTCATCATCCTCTGCTCTTGGGTTCACTAATGTCATCGATTTTATACAGATGAATTGTTCATTTTGTTTGAGCTAAAGATAATTCCATCTATTCAGTCATCTCTAAAATTGTTCTGTAACTGTCCCTGTCCCCAATTTCATTTGCCCCCCTTAACCATTTAATTAAATTAAGCTGAGAACACCACACACATTTTAATTTTCCTATTTTTACAGATGGTCATAAATAGGACCCAGGTGACAAAGCATAGGCCTTCCATTTTCCCCCACACCCCCTTTCGAGACCCTGTCCAGGACTTCATTTTCTAAATGCATTTAGGTGGCAGTGTAAAGGATGCTGGTCACAAAGAGAGATGCACCAAGCTGGGCCAAGGACTGAGCATGAAACCCCCCAGGACAGCCCAGGGACATTAAGGCTAGGATGGGAAGCTGGGTTGTGGTAACAACTGAGAATAGTATCCTACTCTCCAACTTGTATATAGAATGCTTGTGTCTATCAAGCAGTTTTCTCTTAGGCTCGCTTGGATCCTAAGCTCTTTCTATGCCGCTTTCTTTTCTCTGGATCTGGCAGGTGGCCAGGAGCATAAAGAGCACTCCAGTTATGAGTAATCTGCTGAGGTTGATTAGACCTTGGAACTCCAGGTGCTTTTTTTTTCAGACCAACTCTGAACCTCTTCCTTGCTGTTCTCAAGAGAAACACAGTTATGATAAGTATCCAAAGACAGAGGCAAAAGAAAGGCACTCTAGACAGCTGCTTTTCCTTCTCTGTAAATGAGAACATTGGAGAGGATCACTTGTAAAGGTCTTCACAGGTCTGACATTCTTTATTCTAAAGGCCCCTCCTACCTCTACCATTCTATATTCTTAAGGTCACTCTAGGCTCTGACATTCTCTGTTCTAAAAGCGCTTTGATCTCTGACATTTTGTCTTCTGAAGACCATCTCAGCTCTGACATGCTATGCCTTAAGGTTACTTCTGGGTCTAATATTCTACACTCTAAGGTCTCTTGTAGCTCTAAGAGAGAGGATTTCCAAGCACTCCTGATGAAAAGAACTGCAGAGAAACTTTGAAATTCAAACATGAGTTCAGAGAAAGAGAAATGGTAATTATGAATAACCAATGATAAAGAACTAAACAAGAATAAATTACTTATATTCTAATATGAGGAGATGGTACATAATAGAGGTCATAGAAAAAGCCTAATTACACTGAAGGCCTGGGAGTGTTTCTGTTATGTTTTGATATTCTTAGAAAAGAAGATGGGAAAGGGAGTGGAACAAGAGTAAAAGGTGGAGGGAAGGAGAAAGATTGGAAACACTTTTCTTACATAATCAGGGTAAATAGACATAAGTATACAGGTTTGTGTACAAATCAGGAAGGGAGCATGGGATAGAGAAGTACACTGGATACAAAACTATGTTCCATTTAACTGGGAAATAGGAGGGAAAGAGAAGTAGGGGTAATTAGAGTGAAGGCAGATTAAGGGAAGGAAGAGACCCAAGCAAAATAAACTCCTAGAATATACAAAAATATTTCTAGCTCTTTGTGAGGCATTAAATATGTGAATATGAGGAGATACCAATAAAGTCGGAGAATGACTGAACAACTTATTTCATGAATGTGATGACATATTATTGTGGTATAAAAGTGAAAAAGGAGATGGTTTCAGAGAAACATGGGAAGACTTACATGAACTCACATAGAGTGAAATGAACAGAACCAGAAGAACAATCCATGTAAAGATAACATATGGTGAAGACAATCAACTCTGCAAGAATTAGGAACTTTAATCAGAGAAATAATCAACCAATATCCCAGAGGACTTATGAGCAAACATGCTACCAACTTCATAATAGAGAGGTGAAGGACAGGATGAAACATTTTATTTTTGACATTATCAGTGTGGAAATTTGATCTGCTCGGCATTATACATGTTTGTGACAGAGATTTTACTTTTCCTTTGCTATCAAAGGGGAAATGCATATTTTTGCTCATTGAAAATATAAAATGTATTTTTTTAAAAAGAAAGCCAGAATAATAACCCTTATCCTACTTACCACCATGGGCAGTTGTGAGGAAAATACTGAGTAAAACTTGAAATACAATATGTGTCAGAGGTGGCATTTTTTTTAACTGTGTCTCACATCAGTGGCCAACACAGATGCAAATTGGGTACACGTTGCAACTCTTATCAATGTAATGGCTACTTGACAGAGTGATGATTTCTGTCTTCATTAGGGACAGTTAATCAGTGTTAGTGTTTGCTGAACCTGGCAATCTAAAAAAATGTGTTTATGTTGCCTTATCCATTCTGAAAGCTAACTACCATCATGCTTTTATTTCTCACAGTTCTTTGGTGTGATAAGTGAGCCTAATAGACATACTTCAAGACTTTGCAGTTCCTTCAAATTGCCTCCACTAGCACAAGGCTACAACCACTTAGCACCTTGGCAACAGATGATATTGACAAAGAACTGTATATACATTATTTCATCCAAGCCTCACAACAACCCCATGAAGAACTCCATAGAGGTCACATTATCCTCATTATGCAGGTGAATAAGCTAATGCCCTTCATTGAGAAGGCTTGGATCCCTGGACCTAGTTAACATAGGTTAAGTAACTTGTCCTTGATTATGCCTCTTTTGTCAAAGGAGGGGTTTCATCCCAGGTTCTTCTGACTCTTCCATTAGCACTCTATCCGCTGTTAACAATGGTTCCCAGATGCCCTGACAGACTTTATGAGTTACTATGTGTGAAAAAATATCATCACCTGTTGGATAAAATTCTAGAGTTATGACTCTTTTTGCTTACTTCAGCTGACCCTTGGACAACAGGATACATTATACATGTTGGATGGTAGTTTGGTTACACTCTACTGACACAGCCTTTGAAAACTCAAGTTTGTATCTGTACCATAGAGATGCATCGAAGGAGCACCTTAGAGAAGGAAGAGCCTTTAATAAAGACTATCCTCATATTGACACTAACCTTATATTGGTTTATAAGTAGCATCAAATGTCATTGTTACACAAAACATTACTTTACTATTAAGGATTCATTACTGATTACTTGTTAATTATCAGTCTTAATACTTTGCATAATAGCATGTCTGAATAGCATCTTGGAGAATTTATAACATAGGGCAATATAGTTCATAGATAGTGAACCCTGGAATCAGGAGGGCTTGAATTGTAGTCCTATCTCTGAAACATACCTGCAGTGTGATTTTGGGCAAGTCATTTAACATCTCAGAACTCTAAAGTTGCTCTCTAACTCTGTAATCTCTGATGATTTTCTTTTAATCTGTTTTTATATGACTAATGGCTAAAAGATGTTGAGTATTTTAAAGGCTGCAACATGTTTTGCAAATATTTCATTTAATCTTAACAACCCTGGGACATAGGTACTCTTATTATATCCATTTTACAGATGATGACAGTGAGGCTGAGGAAGACTAAATGACTTTCCCCATATCATATAACCAGTATGTGTCTGAGGCATGATTTAACTCAGGTCTCCCTGGGTCTGAGTCCAAGACCAATGTCCAGTCCACCCAGTCATCTTCATGCCCGTATTGAATTATGAGTGACATGTTCAGGCTTGCACATTAGGAAAAGATAGGCAATGCAGTGTAGTGGATAAAGTTCTTGATTTGGAGTCTGAGGATATAATTCTGAATCCCACTTTAACCAATTCTTGCCTTGTTCAAGCCACTTAAACTCATTGGTGAAAGGAAGAGCTTGGGTGAGATGATGTGTTAGTTCTCTTCCAGCACTAAATCTTTGACCTTAGAACTGAATTAAATGATTGCTGTTCTGGAGGAGACACTCCTTGACTCCTCCGCCACTCGACTTGAGCCTGCTTGCACCCTAAATCTACTGGGGGACAGTATTCTTAGGATCTCATAGCCATCAGACTTTAAAAGACCTGGAAGGTGAACACCACAAAATAAAGACAAAATACATACGTTTTGTTTGAGAAATAGCTGCATAATTGAAACTATCCAGCTCAAAGCCTGAGAGGAGAAACACCAAGCTTAGTACAAAATGATTAAAAATGACCCTTACTTAATGAAAATAGAATTTTCAACAGTAGTCCTAGAAATATGAAACATGAAATCATTTCTGGAAAGAGGATGACAATGGATTAATAATCAATACGGTTCCTAGCCCCTAGGGAAGTTTGTCCAGAAATGGTCATTTTTTTTAACTCCTAGTGAAGGGAGAAAGACAGAGCAGAGGGATAGATATAAACTCACAGACAGAGTTAGAGAAAGAGAGAGAGAGAGATAGAGGGGGAGAGAGAGAAAGACAGTGAGAGGGAGACAGAGAGGGAGAGAAAGAGAGAGAAAGAGAGACAGAGACAGAGACAGAGAGGGAGGAGAGGGAGAGGGAGAGGGAGGGAGGGTGGGAGGGAGAAAGAGAGAGAGACAGAGACAGAGACAGAGAGAGAGACAGAGACAGAGAGGCAGAGAGAGAGACAGAGAGACAGAGAGGGAGAGACAGAGACAGAGAGAGAGAGACAGAGAGACAGACAGACAGAGGGGGGGGAAGGAGAGAGAGGGAGAGAGAGAGATCCATTGATCGTTCCTCTCTTTACAATAGCTAACTTCTACTTAGCACCTTAAGGCTTGTAAATTCCTGATAAATATTATTTCCATTGATCCGTTCATTAACCTTAGGAGGTATATGCTGTTCTTATCATCTCTGTTTCAGGGACTGAGACAAGTTCGATTATTTACCCATGGTCACAGGGCTAGTAAGCACTTGAAACAGATTTAAAGCTATATCTTTCCACTGCCTTTTCCAATTCTCTAACCACTGCACTATCTTTAATGAAAGAACAACCTTTTCCTACTTTCTATATGTAAAAGTTATGAAAAAATCTTCTAATTGCTACACATTCCAGAAGAAAAGTCTGGATAGAGAACAAGGTTGGAGTAGAGGCAAAAGGTTATACTACTCCTAGTCAAGAAAAGGGAAAAGAAATAGAAATCAATAGTAAAGATCCTAAAAGACCTGCTTATCACTCCATTAACTGTTTTATGTCAAATTATGTACTATTTGTCTATTCATATAACTTTTTGTAGGATCAGTCAATGTCTCAACAAGCATTTATAAAACAACTATCATATTCCTGGCACTGCTAAGCACCCAGGATATGGAAAAAGGAAAAAAAAAAGTATGAAAGTCTTGGTTTTCAATGGGGTCACAGTCAAATGCTGGAGAACACACATGAATAGATATGTACAAGAATACTATAGACAGTCTAAATTAGACATAATCAACATAGGAAGGGCACTGGTATTGAGGAAGGTAGAGGAAGATGTAATGGTAATGGAATTTGGAGATGCCCCTGAATTGACTTGGCTTTTGGGTTGAGTATTAATATGCAGAGCTTGTGAATCCCACTTGTGGGATGGACTTGTTGATGTAAAGAGAGGGGGCTGACCTGGGAGGAGCCATAAATGGAAAGGAAGGCTCAAGCCCAGTGAAGGTCAAAAGAAGAAGTACTTTTGGGAGAGCAGTATCCAGCATCATGAAGCCTGAGTTGCTGTTGAGAGCCCATTGGAGCTGTTCAGGACTTTTGAGGACTAGAACTGCTGAGAATTGAGGAGGTATGGCTGTGATGCTGGTATTTTGTCTATCTGTTTTGATGTTGTTTTCCAGATTCACCTAATGGAGGACAGTGCTGCTGTTGTAGAAGTTGTGGAACCTGGATGTTGTTTCAGAAGCCCTGAAGAATGACTTTCTTATTGTATGTTCACAAAAATCCTGGAAGGGGGCCCCGCTGATACTTTCAGGGGTTCTGGGAGAGTTCTACAGGCAGAGTGTGACTTGATGAGGACAATGGCTATGGCTTTGTTGAGACTTGTCGCCCCAGGAACTGAGATTACTGAGGGCTTGCCTTGAGTGAAGATGAAAGAAGGGCCTTTCCTTGGCTCTTCTATGTTGGTCCTTTGTTTTTGAAGAGGATCATGATATCAGGAAAACATGGCATGACTTGCAGTTGACTTTGATTTGAGGCAGAGAGAGCTATGCAAGTTCACCAGCCTCACTTTCTCCTCTAGAGCCATCTGGGTCTAGTCACCAGATATCCATCAGAACAACTGGAGATGACCCAGGATGCAGTGGGAGACCCTGGCCCTTTTAGGCTAAGGCCTTTTCAGGTTCTCACTTTGAGTGAAGTAATACCATTCAGCGAATAAACCTCTTTAAGAAATGAGTCAAGGGATGGCCCCTTTAATTAAAAAAATAGACAAAAAAATCAAACTAGGGAGGGAAGACCATCAGGTTTTCTGGTCAAAAGAAAAACAGTTACTATTGAATTGCACACTGAGTTAGGAAGGCCCAAAATATAGCCATTAGGTGGTGTTAGGGCCAGGACCCATTGTGGTCCAGTCTATGAACTGCAGAGTGAAATGGATTTAAGGTTTGGTATATGAGAGAGAGAGAGAGAGAGAGAGAGAGAGAGAGAGAGAGAGAGAGAGAGAGAGAGAGA